>APFE031592092.1:232425-339779 GCA_000404065.3 Pinus taeda | reverse complement strand
TTTGGTCAATACACGACCTGATATATGCTATGCAGTTAACCAGCTTTCACAAGCTATGGTTAAGCCTACCAAGCTCTTCTGGAAGGCGGGAAAGCATGTATTGCGCTACTTGAGAGGTACATCGGGATATGGTTTGTGGTACAGACAAGAGGATGAGGTGAAGTTGTGTGGCTTCACGGATGCAGATTGGGCAGGGAGCCCAATGGACAAAAAGAGCACATCAGGAGGGATCTTCAGTATTGGATCGACAGCAATTTCTTGGTACAGCAGGAAACAGAGATCCGTGGCACTCAGTTCAGCGGAGGCTGAGTATATGGCAGCAAGTTGGCTGCATGCGAGGCTATATGGATGAGGAAGATCCTAGTTGGTTTGTTCGGTTCTCATTTGGATCCTACTGTGATTTACTGTGATAACCAGAGTTGCATTAAACTCTCGGCTAATCCTGTATTTCATGATAGATCTAAAAATATTGACATCAGGTACCATCATATCAGAGATTGTGTGCAGCGGAGGATCATGTTACTTTCGTACATTCCAACGGAGGATCAGGATGCTGATATTCTGACGAAGGCTCTCACCAAGGGCAAATTCGAGTACCACCGAGGCAGGATAGGGGTTGCTGATAATCCATATCTTGTCGAGAGGGAGTGTGAGATTGCAACAAGATGATGGAGCTTAGTGAAAAGAGTCGCCTTCACTAAGTGGGCCCGCAGGCTATTTTTGGCGCAAGTCTATTTTTAGACTATGTCTATTTTTAGACATATGGATCATGTCTTTGGATTGCAGGTTGTTGTTTATGGATGATTGATCAAGTTGAGAAAATAGATGGACTTCTATTTTTGATGAAAGTGTGAGTGATCACAGTGTGAGTGATCAAGTCTATTTTTAGACTGGCTGTCAAAATAGAAAAGTCAAATATTATTATCTCACAATAATATTTGGACTATAAACTTAATCTTATTCTCTTGGAGCACTTCAGTTCGAGCTACGGATGTGGCACATGCAATTGCATGAAGGAAATACGTGGTTCTTATGGGTTAGTTGAATATTTGCATGCATGACTTCAGTAGAACTCAAGTGAGTTGAGTTTAGTGGACTGGAGGTGCAGTTGATGGAGTTGTGTTCAGTTTAGCTTTGTTAAACTGGTTGTATTTAGTCTAACTGGCGAATAGACTAGAGATGAGTTGGGTGAATTAGTTATTAATTAATTCACAAGTTATTAACTCATAATACAACTAATGAATACATCAGTTAACTCAGTTGCATGTCAGTGCATGTTCAGTTCAGCAGGGACAGGTGTTAGAGAATCAGATTGCTATCAGTTGTGACTATAGTTGTGCACCAGATCTTGCACAAATCAGGGGATTGAGTATGCCAATGAGTTTGCCCACATTGTAGCTTGGAAATACGTGATTTAGCCAAGGAAAGACGTGGCTGCCTTGGTATTATCACCAGTTCTTGTGCAGGTATTGAGCAGCGGAGGCAGGCAAGCAGCGGAAGAGATTTGAGCCAGTGATTGATTCAGATCTGAGCTGTATTATGTGCAACAGGTGGAGCTGGTACTGGATTTCTTGTGATAAGCATTGTGCTTTGTAATGTTACATGACTCAATCATTAATATACAGATAGTTGGGGTTTTTAGCGAGATGCTTTCCCGGGGATACATACTGTGTTAATGTGTGAATGCTCTTGATGTTTTATTGTTATTGATGCTGCTATATTGATGATCAATGTAGAGGAGCTTATGTATTGTGTATGTTCCGCAATAGTACATGATCAGGATAATCTCTATTGAATATGTGTTAAATTATTCAAAATTTCTACAGTGTTCAATGGTTTCCTCTTCTTTTTTGCAGTTGAAGCATATGGAGGGGCCATTGAAATTTCTCTTTCTCAAATTGTCCCATGTAAGAATCCTCTTGTGATAGAGGAGCCAAAGAAAGGTAGATACTTTCTACCAGATGGAAGGATCCCATATTTTACTCCATAGCGGATCGAGCCTTATTTGATCTTTGACGAGTATATTATATGCCTCTCTGGTTGAATAGGTACCTCTTTCTTCGTATCCCCATCTGAGAATGTCTTTCTCCTCAGAGTACTGTATTTTCCTTTTTTTTAATTCTGTATCCAAAGTTTGCTGGTCTTGTCATGCCCCTTGAGCTATGACCTGAGTTGCCTTGAGCCATTCTCTGTAGTCTTGCTGGGAGGTATTGCGCCAAAAGTTCCTTACCGTGTATTGGGGGTGCAGATCCTGTTCCGGGGGAACGTTAGGTGGGAAAAGGTCCCTGAGTTTAGGCATCTATTGCCAAGAGTCATCCCAAAATCTGGCCTGATCACCGTTCACTTCCCAAAAGCTGTGCTGCTGAATGAGGTTCTTGTGCTGTTTTGCTGAGTTCCATATAATTGAGCCATTACAAGTCTCTGAAATTCTAATAAGTTCCTCCCTTGGATAGTTTCCCACATATTTGGTTGTCCATAATATAGCCCAACGAGTGGGAGGGCCCGAAATCCATTTCCACCAGATTCGAGCGCCCATGACAGCATTGCTATGAGTGGGATCTCTTAATCCAATGCCACCTCCTTTTTTTGGAAGGCAAGCAGTTTCCCATTTGACAAGAGCCCATTTGCGTTGAAGTCCACTAATACCCCAGAGAAATGCCCTTTGGATAGATTTGAGTTCTTTGAGAACCCAGTTAGGGGCTGCAAGGATGGAAAAAAGGTATAGGGGCATGGCTTGAAGGACAACTTTAATCAAAACAAGACGGCTAGCCATGTTAAGAGATCTATGGGTCCAGGAGGAGAGCCGCACTTCTAGATTGTCTAGGAGGGTTCTCCAGGAGGAGTGCTTCAAGCCGGAGGCTATGAGAGGGACTCCCAGATATGAGGAGGGGAGTTTGGCAGAGGAGAATCTTAGGATGCGTAAGATGGCTGACTGAATAA
Organism: Pinus taeda; assembly: GCA_000404065.3. Taxonomy (NCBI): domain Eukaryota; kingdom Viridiplantae; phylum Streptophyta; class Pinopsida; order Pinales; family Pinaceae; genus Pinus; species Pinus taeda. The sequence continues at coordinate 336,839 of APFE031592092.1, read as the reverse complement.
TAGAGGGAGTGTGAAAGAAGAAGATTTGAGATTTGGAATGATTTATAGAGGCGCCGGAGGCATCTGAAAAGTCTGTTAAAAGAGTTTTAAGTTGCCTGGCCTCTTGGACTGAGGGGTGCCCGTAAAGCATATTGTCATCCACAAATTGTTGATGGGTGAAAACAGGGGAGTTGTGAAAGGAGAGGCCTTTGAGATGGGCAGCTTGCTGAGCATGTTTAATACTTCGCCCTAGACCTTCCGCCATAATGATAAACAGGAATGGGGAGAGGGGTTCGCCTTGCCTAATGCCTCGGGTAGGATGAAAGGTCTCGGAGGGTATGCCATTAATTAGAACAGAGAAGAAAGAGGAAGATATGAGGCTCATAATCCAACGGACCCAGGAAGCATCAAAACCAAATGCTAGAAGAATCTTTTCAATATACTTCCAACTGAGGCTATCAAAAGCTTTAGAGAGATCAAGTTTGAGTAGCATACCTGGCTTCTTGGAGATTTTCAGGGAATGAATTATTTCATGAGTAAGGATGATCCCGTCGTCCGTGATCTGCCTTCCTTCAACATATCCGGATTATTCAAGCGAGATGATTAGAGGAAGCAGAAGCTTGAGTCTGGTGGCTATAATTTTTGACACAATCTTATAAATTATGTTGCAGAGGGCTATCAGCCTAAACTTATCCGGATTGCAAGGCTTCTCCACCTTGGGTATCAAGGCTATGAAAGTAGCATTTATCCCTGGAAACATCCATCAGAGAGAGCGAGACTCTTCCACCACCTGCCATACCTCATTCTTAATTGTGTCCCAGAAGTTGTGGAAGAAGTTGGAGGTGAATCCATCCGGTCCTGGGGCTTTGCCGGCTTTTAATTGTCGCACTGCTATTTCCACTTCTTGAAGATCAACAGACTTGAGGAGCATTTGATTATGCTCATCTGAAATGATTTTGGGGATATTGCTTGTGATTTTTTGAATGGCTTGAGAACGGTCTATGTTTGGTTCTTTGTGTACCTACTTGAAATAATTTAGGAGTTCAGCTTCTATATCTTCATGCTTTTCTACTCTGGTGCCCTGCTCATTTTGGATGTGGGTGATATTGTTGTGCATCCTGCGCTGGATTGTGGTGCTATGAAAGAATTTTGTGTTTTTTTCACCATCTTTGAGCCACTTGATTCTTGATTTTTGCCTCCACAACGTTTCTTCCTGCTTTTCCTTTTTTGTAAGTTGCAATTCAAGGGTTTTTTCCTGTTCTGCTAGGTCCTCTGATCTACCGAGAGTGATGATCTTTTGATGTAGCTGCTTCATGTCCAGTTCGATGTTCGCTTTCCCCTGAAAAATATTGCCGAATGGAGTACGATTCCAGTACTTGATCTTACCTTTTAGGTGCTTAAGTTTTTGTTGGAATTGGAACATTTTGGAGCCTGGAGGTGGATGGAAGCTTTTCCATTATGTGTTAATTAACTTGTGAAAGTCTGGATGGGTCATCCAGAAGGCTTCAAAGCGAAAAGGTCTGCGGATGTTGTTTCCCGGTCGAGACCAGTGAAGTGAAATGGGCCAGTGATTAAAACCAGTGAAGGGCAAGATGGAGGCCGCAAAATCACCCCCAAGATGAATGGAATTATCAGAGAGGAGAAACCTATCCAACTGGGATGCGATTTGCAGGCTTCCTGCTTGTCTGTTGTTCCATGTAAAAACTCCATTATTAGAAGGGAGGTCGATAAGCCAGTTATTTTGGATGAAATCCTTCAAGAGCAATCCGTCTTGAGAGCTTCTGCATCTGCCTCCTCTTCTTTCATCCAGTCTTGTGATCATGTTGAAATCACCACCTGCGATCCAAAGTGGGAGTGGTCTGTTCTGGTTGAGAGCCGAGATGGAGTTTAGGATCTCCGCTTTTCGATGTGTTTCCTGTGGGAAATAAACATTGGTCAGAAGTCCATGTTGGTTTGTACCTAAAATATGAAAAGTTTCCTGAAGGAAGTTCCTGTGTGCATGAAAGTTGTTGAGCACCATGGCTCTAGAATCCCATAGGATGGCTAGACCTCCTGAGGCACCATCTGCATCAACTACTATGTTATGACTTCTAGGCCAGAATTTAGTGGCTAGTCTATCAAGTACGTTGGAATCGCACTTTGTCTCTTGCAAGAATAGAACCTGAGGGTTTTCTTGCTTTAACATGTTTTTGAGGAGTCGGGTTTTCCTGGGGCCATTGAGCCCTCTAATATTCCAAGAGATTAGCTTCATTCAGAAAGATTGTTTTCAGGACGATAATACTTAGTTAGCTTAGCATACCTGCCTGAATCCACTAAGATTTGCCCAACCTTGATTGTTCTTTGAAGAATGGTTTTCCTTCCTCGCTTTTTGATATCTTTGGCAATGAGTCTTCCATCCCACGGGCTTCCTGTCTGTATACCCAGAGATTTCTGCCTCTGTGCTCATGATAAAACTTCTTCCAGGTTCTTAAGTTGTCCTGCTGGAATATTGTCGAAGTTATTTGTGGTGCAGGCCTTTTCAAGACCCGGAAAGTCTAAATCCCCAATGTCTATTGTTTCTGTTTCTTCCTCCATAAATTGAGAATAATCTTTTTCTTCCATTGGTTCCTCTTCTGTGCGGGTATCTGTGTTTGGGTTCTCCGGTTGCGTAGCTTGGGTACTCCATAATGTTTCTTTTTGTTTGTCTGAGGTAGAAGCTTCCTTACCGTGAGTATCTATTTGTGAGATTGTGGATCTTCCTTTTTTTGGATTGTCATCATTCGTGGGTTCTGGCTCTGACAAATTCATTTGTGTTTCTGACTGGTCAGCTAGGGCTCCAAAACTATTGCTTGTGGATGGCCTTGGTTGGCTGGTTTGCGCTACCTTTGGTTTTGGGGCTTGCTTCTTATGTGCTCTCCGACGATTCGCAACCTTGATGAATCCATTTCCTTCAGAGGCTTCCGGATCCGATGCAGGGGAGGGTTTCTGTGTTAAAGGGCAGTCCCTGAATAAATGCCCGAGGGCATGACATCTTCGACATCGAAAGGGCACATGTTCATAGTCAATAATTTGTAACCATTCATTGTCAAAGTAAGAAATATTTACCGCATTTGGAAGAGCCTGATTGAGATCCATGTATACACAGATTCTGGCGTAAGAAGTATATCTGCCTGTTTTCGTTTCCTCTGCTGTTTTGACAAACTCACCCAGGGTATTTCCTATCGCCTTCAGAGTTTCTTCCTCCCAATATTCCGCAGGGAGTGAGTATAAGCGAATCCACACCAGAGCCCAGCTGAGGTCCACCTTATCTGGGTTGAATCACTCCACCCATCCTTTGAGAAAAAAACCAGCCGCATTGAGGAAGTATGGTCCGCCGTCAAGAACCCTATTTCTATCCTCCAAGCAATTGAAGATAGCCGTGAAAAAACCTTTTGGCCCCAGCTGCAAGGTGATATGCCCCTTAGGGTGCCACTTCGTGTTTATCCAGCTTCTCAAAGATTTTTCGGTTGGCCACAGACCTATGAACTTCCCTATTAAAGCATGATCTTTCATGAACTGGATTCTTGCTTCGATTCGATGTCTTGGCAGTCCAACCCTTGGGCGAATCACGGCAACTGGTTTGCATGTAGCAGAATGAACTTCTAGTGATTTTTCCCCTTGTTTTACTCGCTGGCTTTCCAGACCATTGTTTTCCCCATTCTGTTTTGGGGCTCCCTTCCCTGCCAAATTCTCGAACAATTCATTGTCATTTTGTGGGGGAGGTTCATCACCCCCACCCCCGACCGGCGCTCCATGAAAGTGTGTACCCTCAGTCCTTGAAGGAGAAGGATCTATACTCGTCCTTGTTTACCGAGAGCAGCAGAATGATAGAGCCTGCCATTGCTGCAAATGCAGAGTTACAGAGCCTGCCTTCACTGCATGTGTTCAAACCCTAGCTGACCATAGTTGCATCTTTCATGATCTATCCTTTCTTCATTTTTTCCGACTCTTCTGACATTACTGCCCACTCATGTTCTCATTGATTTGAGAGCACTTACAATTTTTTTCATTATCTAATTAAATCACTAAAAGGCCTAGATTACATTAACTTGAGACTTAGGAAAGCTATTTCCTAAAAATACATGACCCCCTTATGTATATTTTAATTACAATGATTTTCCCTAGGCTGAATGCTCCTGCATCAATTGGCCTAATAATACATCACAAAATTTAAGAGGAGCAACATCAAACGGTACCTCATCTGTGAAGGTCTTGATGTTGTAGGGAAGGCAACACTGTCGGCTGATGTGGAGATCTGGTCCTTGGTGAAGCCACCCGATGGTGTAAAGTTGTGGGTGTGGTGTGGTCAATAGGCCCAACCGCTTCATGACCTCTACTAAAATAAGGTTCTTTTGGCTCCCGCTATCGACAGTAAATTGCAGTAGAGAACCCTTCACCCACATATGTGAGTGGAAGAGACGCTCCCCCTCCTCTAGATCTTCAAACTCAATCCTCTAGAATTTGGGGGTGACAACAATGGAACTAAGTTTTGTGTCAATAATCTTCTTCCCCTTGTCATTCCCTTTGCCGAGTTTTGGCTCAGAATCAGAACATGCATCATACTCTAAAGCTTTCATCTCAACCACCAATAACTACTTGAAACAACAATCATTTTTATTGTGAGTGGGGCTCTTGTGGAACTCACACCACTTTCTTGTGTCCTTCATCTTCGTGGTACCATTCTTTCCTTGTGGCTTCAATGGGTTATCCTAGATCGCTCCACCTTGGCTCTATCCTTCTTTTTGCAGTTTGGGGGCCTATTGCCTTGCTTCTAATTCATAGATCTAAAGTCACGCTTCTTTTGTTTAGATTTTTTGTTCAATCTTGGAAACATATCAGTATGTTGCACCAAGCGAGGAGATGTCCAGGTACTCCATTTCTTCCTAAACGTATTTATGTAGACAACCACGGTACTTGAGAACTAGATGTTGCTTAGAGTCTTTGATACCCAACTTTGTGCGTAGAGTATGAAAACCATTTGTCAACTCATGCAAATCTTGGTCCTTTTGCTGCAGTAGTGTAGTCCATTGTATATACTTGTCCTTATAACTCACAATGGGTTAATGCTATTGATGAGCCTTGGTATTGCACCAAGAATGTTGCAACTCCCAAGGGCTTCTCAACTTAAATTATCAACTCGGGGTTCATACAAACTTAGAGGTGACAATGTTATATGCACAGCGAGTTAGGTTCTACTCATGTAAACCTCAGTCATGAGATCATGTCAAGGTGTTTAGAGACCACTCCTTTAGCTAACTACAAAGAGAAAAGCATGTCATAATTGCAAGGAGATGAACATGATTCTAACTACAGAAGTGAAAATTCCATTCAGTCAATGTAAATGTTGAATTGAAATTACATGAAGGCTAGTCTAGTTGTAGAATTAAACTATGTTATTCTATTTTCATAGTTAATCAAATTAACAACCTGCTTGCATGAGTCATTTATCTATTTGCAACTTGCTTGAAAATGCGAAATTCAACCTTCAACACAATTGAAAAAAAATCTAATTAAAATTCTATTTGTTGTCCTATGGTTGTAGTGAGGAAAGGATGGGGTTTGAGTGGTCTTAGAGTCTTCCCTAATCATTAAATCAAATATTGGGGGTCATTATTCAACTTCAATATTCCAGGGTCAAATTTTGGAGAAAATTTGGTTGAAGAAAACAATGCTACAAGTTTGCTACAGGAAGTGCTACAGGAGGCCTTGTATTGCTACAGGAGTCCCTGTTTTGCTACAGGAGGGGGTCCGAGAGATTTTTTGAGGAAAGGAATGATTCCTTGAAGATAGAAGAAGGTGGATGAAGGTAGAATAAGGTGAGTAAAGGGTGTGGTAGCCCCTTGGCCAAGCCTAGTACCCCTCGGAGGTCTATCTTGCACCAAAGTTTGTGCCCACGGTGTCCTCCATTTACCTTAGCAGAGTGATCTTGGTGGAAAAGTTTGGAGGCAATGGGACGTATCTAGGAGAGATATGGAGTGGCCTAGGTGGATGTAGAAAGGTGTGCCCACTCCTTCAAGTCAACACAATCCCTGCAAACCAGTCAAACACATGCATCAAATGATCACTATTACAGTAAAGTAAATTAACATGGAAAAGATGAGTTGAATTTTATTACAATCTACTCTAACCTACAACACAACTTATAATTTCCAAACCAATACCACTAACTGCTAAAGTGCAGAAAATAAACATGCAAAAGGATTGTAGTCCCGTACTTAACAATTTCCAAGAAATCATAAACAAATATTTTTTGGTTGTTATCGTAGATCTTCCAATCACTACCGAAAACTACACATTTTGTAATATAACACCTACTTAAACAAGAAAAGCATTGAAATAACTTGAGTAGGAACAAGGAAGAAATACAAGAGAGGGACTAAATTCTCTGGGTTGGGCCCAAACCCAAGGGTTGCAACCCTCCAAAACTAACTCAGATGTAGACCAATAGTGAACTTCCCATTAACAGAAAATAAGAGTCATGTAAATCATACGAAAGATGAGAATAATGATGTCAAGCACTAGGTTCTCAGTAGCTACTCCTAGTTGCAACAAAAATTTGAATCCTAATGAGCCTTTTGGCTGGCTTATTTATGAAAAAATTAACTGAGGGGCAACTCCCTTGAAAGGAGGAATGCTCCCCTAAAAAATCTCAAGATTTGTGGACCTGTTTCCCTTTGATTTTCACATGTACTTGGAGTTCCTCGGATGCTAGTGAATTTGAGATATTGGTGAAGATTCTTTGATCTCAAAATGAGTTGGAGAGTTAAGGAGGTGGACAAGCCTCCTATATTCTCTCCAGTTGTCTCCATCAAGCCCCTGCATAATAAATATCTCCAAAAATGTTTATTTTTCCTACATATTAATCACATTAGGCCATGCAATATGACAAACACCCTTTAGTCTTCTTACTAAGCATATTATGGCTAAAAATGTGAATTAATGTGAGAAAAGGAAAGTTTTAAGGGATATAGGATAGCACATTGAACCTCAAAATATACCTATTGATAGGCCCCATCATTACGCTCCTGTTGAAGGTGTTTCTCACCCTTTAAGCAAATTAGTCACTGAAGTGAAGCTCATTCATGGATCTGGTGGCCTCTCTGACATCCCAAGGCACCTCAGATGGTGTTCCTTCCTATGGATAGAAACCTGGATTTGGCTCTATGTTTGTCCATTCCTTTTGTTCTTCTCACTGGTTTCTTCTCCCTTGTAGGCCCAATAGTAAGGGAGGCATGATTTTAAGTCCTATCCACTTGATCTTTAGCCTCTGCATGATTCTTTTGTATAGTGGGGTTCTCTCCAAGGCATTCCTTAGTCTTTTTAGAGAGTGATACTCTCTGATTTTTAAACTGTGAACCAAGGCATGCCATATTCTTTGGCAAGCATACAAACTTTATATCCCCGACATCCTAAAGGCGTCCTCAAAATGTAGGATGGATTGTTCTTGGGCTACCATGTACCTAGGTTCCAATTCAAGATCAAAGGAGATGAGATTATGGTTCTTGATGATAGCCTTGGGGATCACTAATTCTACTATGATGTATAAGGGATCCTATTCTTCTTTAGCCATCACCCTTTTTACTTCTTCACCCCTTGTTTCCTCATGGGTCAACCAAGAGGATAATGCCATCAATTGCATGTCTCCCAATCTCAAGTTGGGGTCCCAAAAATTCATGTCTGTGAGGATCAGATTGTGCGTGTAAAACTCAACCAATTTCGCTTTGTCTTCAATACTTCCCTTTGTTCAAAATTCAATGAACTAATTTTAGTCTTGGAAAGGTAAGAAGCCATATTGTGCTAGTGTCCTTATCTAAAATTACAGCCATTTTTCCTTGAGGAAAATGGCATAGGATTTGGATGGTTTCCTGCATTGTATGGCTTTCATAGATAAACTTGTCATAGTGGAAAGATGTGTCTCTTTTTCTTGTAGCTGCTCTCTTAGCCTTGTGTTTTATGCCTGTAGTTTATCCCTCATGGCTAACTCTCCTAGTCTCAAGTCATTCAATTCCTTGCCCATTTCATTGACTTTCTCCTCCATGGGGCACACATCTTCTACCTTTTTGTATTTTGCAATTTACATCCATCTATGTGTTCTGCCTCTTTCCTTTTCCAACTCAAAGAAGAGTGGGAAAAAAAATGTCTCAGGTATAATCCTACGCCCCTCAAACAAATTGTAGTAGGATGCTAGGTTGGGTTGTGGATCAGGATCCTGTATTTCTTAGAAGCATTTTTCCACTACTTTTGGAGTTGTTTCCTCTTCTTGTAGCACCTCATGGTTCTTCTATAACAACCCCTGTTTATCTTGTAGCAACCCTTATTTCTACTATAACGTCCCATGTTTCTCTTGTAGCTCTTTTTTTTCCTCTAGTAACATGGCATCTTGTGTCTTGAGCCTTTTAAATGTGACCGATCTAGTGGTGGGCCTCCCCATGGGTAGCAAAGGTTGCTTAGTCTTGGCCTTAGGAGAGGTAAATTCCTCAATTGTTCTGTCACTAGGTCCCACTTTTTCCTTTTTTCTTGTAGATTCGTTAATGGTGATAGGGATGTTTAAAGGAGGCTAAGGCTTCCCTTGCCTTATCCTGGTGCTCTTCCTTGTTTTAAAATATAAGGGCCTTTCCTTGGCTAATTTCTTTTGGGCTTGACAGGTGTGCCAAGTGTGGCCAATGTGGCAGCTACTTCTTACTCTGTGTTTCCTAGTAAGAGGCTTATTTGTTTCCCTTATATTTCTATCTCTTGAGATTTGGTGGTCTCCTCATGGTTCTCTCCATTTTTTATTTGATTATCTTCCTCTCTTTCCCCGGTTTCTGCTTCCTCATTCTCTTCCCTAACCCTAATAATAGAGGTTGGCATTCCTTCTTATTATATGGAGGTAATGACTTATGTTTCAAAGAAAATTTCCCTGTCCATGTCTACAAAGTCATTCCATCGTACAAGGTTCCTTAGATGGCTCAAGGCATCCATAACAATTAGCTTAATGAAGCCATGGTGATCAATGTGTTGGTGTTTCCTTTCCCTCACTTTCTAGCTCATTTTAATGATAGTCTGCAAGAGGAAATGTGGAACACTGAGTCTCTGTGGAGTGGCTAATTTTGCTTTGAACCTTATCTCATGGAGGAGCCTAAAATAATAGGCATACACAATGCTCAACCTCCCCTCACAAGATATGTATTTGGGATGTGATAAGCCACTTCATCCCAGGGGTAAGTTAGGCTCTCTTTTCTCACTCCATTTTTATCTTCTATAGACTTTTCTCTATGAATGAATAAGTTTTTCCTGGTTGTAACACTTACTGCTTTATCCTCCTTGCTCCATCTAATTCCATGTTGAAGAAAATGTAACTAGGTTTGGTATTTATACATGTAATTTTGATCTTTGTACTTGTAAAGAAAAGAAATATTATTTTTGTAAATTATATGAATGAGTTTCTTGCTCATTCCATAGGTCTAGGAAATTGAAAGAGTCAAAATCATGTTAAAGAGCTCTTCTTGAGCAGATTTGTAATGTGTATGAAGCTACCTAGTGTCTAGAGCAACCCTCTAAGACCAGCACAATCCTCTTGAAGACAAGCAAGCAAAAAGATTAAAAAATCTGTCACGTCAGCCAACAAAATAATTTAAATTAAAGTCATGTCAGCTAGAAAAAGAGACACAACATATCACTTGGTTATGTCGGCTCATTATGGAGGCATGAACCCTATATATACCCACCTATGGTCACAGCAAATGAGATGAACAAAATCTCGCATTTTTCTCTAAAATAACTTGGATAAGAACAAGGTATGCAACTTCACATATCTTGAAGAAGTACATCCTCGGATGGGATAGTTAGAAGCATGATCTCGGTGATAAGGTACAGTGATACCTTCACATTCCACTCTGAAATCTCGGTCAAGTTCAAGGTGTTGAAACTTGGATGGGTACAGGATTTTGTCTCTTCGCATAAGGATCAGACTTCAGATAGCATCACTATGATTTCAGATTAGTGTTATTGTAATGGTTACATTCTCGTCATAAGTCTAAAGATAAGGGTCTTAACGCTACTCTCTATACTCATAACCTTAAGCATAGTTATGATCTCAATGGTAACTCTATCTCAAGGATATAATCTCATCAAAAGAGTAGTTATGGTGAAACAGTGAAGATCTCGGTGGTGCAGACACAGTGATGATCTCGAAAAAAGGTGCAGTGATGATGATGATCTTAGTAGTATGAAGAAGAGGATTGATGTCTTGGTCTTGGAGTGGCTCAGTCAGTCAAAGTTCATGGTCTTGGTGTTCGTCAATTGGTATCTCTATAAGAAGAATTTTGTGCAGGTTTTCCTCTCCAAGAGGGAGAGGTTTTGGCCTTGGCAGAATGCCTACATCTTGTGTTCTTGTCTCTTTTTTTTTGGTAGCTATTTGATGAAATAAGAAATACACACTGTGATAATGTCAAAAAGAAGATTTTTCTAATAAGAAAATTAAAAATGCCTCACAAATAGTTATCAAGTCAAGAAGAATCTCATTAACTACATATGCCCTAGATTCTTCAATATGGTGTCAAAGCTATGGTTATAGCCTAAGTAAGGGGTTAAAAGCGACACTTGAGGATCAACTTCAAGGAAATCAGAAGAAGTTGAAGGAATTGAAAGATTAGTCTTCAACAAGAAATACACAACAACAAGACAATTCAAGATCAATCTCAGTTAAAGTGAAGTCTCAATACTCGTGCTCAAAAGTCAAATCACTGTGAATATTCAGATGGTATAGACTGGTACATGGTCTCAATGACACATAATAGTGACATATTTGAACTCCTATATCAGTCTTGATGAGCACAAAAAAGTATAAATCCTCGTTATATGAACTTGGTGGATACTCTGTCTTGGTGAAAAAGGAGTATCCCCTGTCTCGACACTCTTATGATTTTTGTCTCTATGAGAACATTGTCTTGATATCAACGCGATCATTGTCTTGGTCTCTGCATAATCGAAGTCTTCAACATAATCTCGACATTATCATGGTGATACTCTTACAGACTTAAAATATTCATCTTGGTCTCTATTTCGGTAATTTCTTGGCATAAGAATAATGGTCTCGAAGATTCTACAGTAAACAAACAATCTCGGTTTGACAAAACTATATCCACATTTTTATGAAATGGTATAGTTCGACAAAGTATTACATAAGCATGGTGATCTAAATACTACTCATGATGCTTAGTTATTGAGGATCTCAAATAAAATTCCATCATTTGGGTAACTCCATATAAGTCATCGATACAAGGAGACATTTCTTCTTTGTCTCGGCAAAAATTATACTTTCAGAAACTCAGAAAAGGAAGGAAGATTGTCTCTCTATACATAATTTAGTTACTATCTCTATCTACGTTATTCAATGACAAGTGCCTCTCTACACAATTCATATGTACAGTGCCCATAGAACTCACTGTCTCGGTACAGTGTCACAACAATATACTGGTCACAGTTTCGAATCTTGTCCATGAACATGATCTCAATAGCATGATGCTCAGATCAGAGCATAGATTTGTTGATGCTAAGTATAATAAGGTCCACTTGTGGTATGGGGGTATCACGAGCATGTCAACAATGTGTTCAAACATAGAAGGATTCGAAAGTACCATAAAGATGAATTAGGAATCAAGATGATCTCAAGATCATAAAGCAGTTTCGGTGATGACAAGATCAAAAATGTCACGGTGTTGAAGGTCTCCAAAAAAATCTTGGTAAAAGGATACTAGCAGTTCATGATGGGCAGCTCAAGCATAGGAAGCATCAAGGTGAAGATCTCCTCTTCACATGCCAAGTAAGTATTTCTCATTTTTAATCAATTTTTGGTTTAATGACTTCAGTTCGCAAGGTAATGGAAATGCTAGAGGATAATCATAATCCTCATAAAAAAATGTCCTTGCATGAAATAAGGACGATAGTTATGGTCCTCATAGATGAGTGAAGTCATTGAATGAGGTATCCTTTGAATTCATAAGATATACATTAGAGAAGCTAGAAAAGGAATTACGAATAGTACGGTTATTAAGAGAACATTGATAGAAGGAAAAGAAAATCCATGTGACTGGATAGGATGGAAGAAGTTGAATGCAGCCCATGGTAAGAGGCAGTAGAATTCTTTAAGTTAGTCTCTCTATATAAGTCTCCTTTTGGGCTCCTAAATCCTGCAAAGAATGTGACTACAAAATATTATCGGATATGATGTGACCTTATGGAAATTTTAGAAACAAGATCTTGTGACATCATCACGAGGGTGACAATAATCAAAAGGATAAGTAAGATACCTCTGTCAACAACTTAGGGTTTCTATGAAAGAAGGAAAGTTGTGGCAACAACTTTGTAGAACTCAAACATTTGAAGAATACTCATCATGCATCAAAAGGGAAACATTTGTTGGATAGGGATCTGTAATATCCTGAAGATTCTTTGATGGAATCTTCACTAGAAGATTCATTGATTTGGGGATGAAGCAAGTGTTTCAATAGAAACTAAAACTTGTGAAGTTCATGAATAATGATATGACAATGTAAGAGAAGTTCAACGGGTCGAAGATATTTCAATCAAGGAAGTTTTTGAAAGAAGCTTGGACAACCTAAAAGGTAAAATGAGGTATGTATACTTGTATTTAATTTTTATAATGTCATGTTGCATGTTTGCAGATCAATACCTATAGCTTAAGAAGAATTATCAAAGGAAAGGGATATCCTCCTTTGAAAGGATGAAAAAAGACATAAGTCACACTAGATGAAATCAACATAATATGTCCTCATATGAAGTATGAGGTGATTGACTACAATGAAGAAACTCTTATTAAAAGCTGCTAGGAATGGAATGTGTGAGTAAGGAAGAGATTATGAGATATGAAACCATGATAAAGGCAATCAACATCCAAAAGAACAAGAAGATTGGAATAGGAAATCTCCAAGAAATATATGAAGACTCTGATGAAAGTCTAAAAAAGATGAAGACCCTTGACAATGGATATCTTTGGGAGATATGTCAATATGTGTACAGGATGTTGATACCTACAGAAATATGTCATGATGAAGAGCCACCTAGTAAGGTATGATTTGATTCAATGATATACTTGATTTCTTGAATAATAGCTAGATAAGTTCATGCAGGGCTACTTACAAGTACAACTAGCATTCATGTGATGAATGGAAGTAGAATTATGAGAAAGAAGTAGTCCTATGACGAAGGTCCTAGATATGAAGAAGGCCACTTTGCATGAAGAAAGAAATGACATGTCGAACTAAGGAGAAAAGTGATCAATGATTGTTGCTCTACAAGAATAAACCTCAACTAAATTTCATGACATCAAGAAGATAATTTGATCAAGAAATTAAAGGACCCACGAAGAAGAATTTTTTGATGTATAGAAGAGTGCCTAGCTAAGAGGAAGCTCTGACAGGTCCCTGATCAAGAGGGAGCTTGAATTAGATCATCCTTGATTACAAAGGAGTAAAAGTTGTGTTTTTCTATTTCATGTGTCATGCACTAGACTAGGACTAACAACCATAAGTCTAGATGAAGGCCATGAATGGAAATGAAGACACATGATAGAAACAACATTCTTGTCTTCACCTAAGAAGAAAGAACGGAGGGTTGGGTAATCATTTGGCATCCGATACTCTTTAAGGATGTGTAGGGCATCCAAGGTAAAAGTAAGCAGTAGGACCGATATTCTTTTGAGGGATGGGAACCCACGATAAGAATAGTCCTAGAAGATCATACTCACTGAACACTTGAGTGGGTATGTACCTTGAGAGACAATGATGAAGGTGTCTATAAATCATTAGTCTCACCAACATTATAGCTCATGGCCTTGTGGAGACATGGAGTTATTAGTTAAGGCCTTGTATTGTGACAATGTTGGTTGATATGATGCTATACAGATGGGATTACCAATCTAATTCTTCTTATGAGAAATTCTTCAAATTGAAAATGGTGAAGTACCATTGTAAATACCTCCCTAGTTAAGAGGGAGTCTTGAAGAAAATGTAACTAGTTTCGGTATTTATACATGTAATTTTGATCTTTGTACTTGTAAAGAAAAGAAATATTATTTTTGTAAATTATATGAATGAGTTTCTTGCTTATTCCATAGGTCTAGGAAAGTCAAAGAGTCAAAATCATGTTAAAGAGATCTTCTTGAGCATATTTTTAATGTATATTAAGCTACCTAGTGTCTAGAACAGCCCTCCAAGACCAACACAATCCTCTTGAATACAAGCAAGAAAAATGAGGAAAAACTTTGTCACGTCAGGCAGCAAAATAATTTAAATTGAAGTCATGTTGAAGAGAAAAAGAGACACAACAGATCACTTGGTTATGTCAGATCATTATGGAGGCATGACCACTATATATACCCACCTAGGGTCACTGCAAATGAGAGGAACAAAATCTCGCATTTTTCTCTAAAATAACTCGAACAAGAACAGGGTCTGCAACTTCCCAAATCTTGAAGAAGTACACTCTCAAATGGGATAGTTAGGAGCAGGATCTCGGTGATAAGGTACAGACATACCTTCATATTCCACTCTAAAATCTCGGTCAAATTCAAGGTCTTGAAACTCGGATGGGTACAGGATTGTGTCTCTTCGCATAAGGATCAGACTTCGGATAACATCACTATGATTTCAGATGAGTGTTATTGTAATGGTTACATTATCATCATAAGTCTAAAGATAAGGGTATTGGTGCTACTCTCTGTAGTCATAACCTTAAGCATAGTTATGATATCAATGGTGACTCTATCTCAAGGATATAATCTCATCGAAAGAGCAGCTATGGTGAAAATAGTGAAGATCTCGGTGTTGCAGACAAAGTGATGGTCTCAGAAAAGGTGCAGTGATGATGATGATCTTAGTAGTATGAAGAAGAGGATTGATGTCTTGGTCTTGGAGTGGCCCAGTCAGTCAAGGGTCATGGTCTTGGTGTTCGTCAATTGGTATCTCTATAAGAATAATTTTGTGTGGGTTTTCCTCTCCAAGAGGGAGAGGTTTTGGCAAAGCACATTGAGGACTTCCAAAAAATTGAATATAAGGGTAAATGATATTCCATAGAATCATAGGATTGATGTCTTCATAGGGAATTTAAACGATGACATGCAACAATAGGTTTGTCTTTGGGAACCTGATTCATTGGAGCAGGCATTCAGGCTGGAAATAAAAATTGAAAGAAAAATTATTGCAACAAGAAATCCTACCACTCACAATTATAAAGATAGAAGTGTTTTTTCTCCTAGCCTTCCACAACCTACAAGGTTGACACCACAACAATTGGAAGAAAAAGGAGAAAACAAATTTTTGTACAGTTGTGATAGCAAATACACTAAAGGTCATAAGTGTGCTAAGAAGAAATTATTTTACATTGATTGTGAAGAGGAGGAATAAAAGGATCAAGAAACATCAAAAGAAGAGGAAATACACTAGGAAAAAACCCCGGAGAAAGAAGAAATGAATCCGACCATATCTTGTAATGCATTGGCAGGAATTACCACTCCTCAAATTCTCAACATAGAAGGACATATCAAGAAGAAAAATGATAACCTCACTTTCAGGCAGAATCGAATGAAACAACAGGCAGATCAACATCGTAGTGAAAAAAAATAAATTGATATAGGCGACTAGGTATTTTTACGAATACAGCGATACAAACAAATGTCCCTCAAGCAAGCTAAGAAGGATAATAAATTATCATCGAAGTATTATGGTCCTTACAAGGTGTTACAAAAGATTGGTACTACGGCATACAAATTGGAACTTCTTGCATCTTCCCGAGTGCACCTAGTTTTCCATGTTTCATGCTTAAAGAAGGTTATAAGTGAGAAGATCTCAGTTCAAACAATATTTCCATAACTTGGCGAGGAAGGAAAAATCATATTGGAATCGGAAGCAGTCACAAAATCAAGAAATTGACAACTACGAAATCGATCAATTTTGGAGTATCTCATTAAGTGGAAGAACTTACCCGCTAAAGATTCCACATGGGAGGATAATAATTTTATACAGAATCATCCATAACTACTCAAGCATTGAGGACAACACTTTTTGAAGGAGAGGGGCATGTTAGGTCCCTATACTACTTGTGTAACCTCTCATTATTATTAGTGCAACCCCCTTATTGTATTATTGTGCCCATATAGTCCCCATGTTGTTATTATTATGCCCCATAGAAGCCCACTATTGTTATTTTTGTTCCCCTACAATATTATTGTTATGTAGGCTCTGATTGTATTAGGACCTCTTAGAATCCTATATATAGAAAGGAGATCTTGTCATTTGTATCATCTAAGAATTGTTCATTTGTGTAATGTAAAGGAGGTTTCCCCCTCGAAGAGGTCGATTTTGAAGTCATTGATCTATCTTTTCTACCTTTTTGTGAGTTGGTTTCATAACAAGTCGAGCCTTGTATGTTTTATTCCTTTTGTGGCAAAGGCTCATAGCGTTGTGGTGACTTGGCATTTGCACGAGTTTCCTTTTTTAACCATTGTCCCCACTCCTCGTAATCATCACCCAACTTAACTTGAATTTCCCACATTTCATGGCAGCTGAGTAAAGTGTAGTTATCTCATCGAAGGTGGCCAAGTTTATTGGCCACCTCCAGCCCATAAAAAAATCCAGTCTCGATCATTAAACACATTTTTTCATTATATGCATGGGGAAGAGGTGAGGGGTGTCATACCTGATCCTACCTGTGATGTCGAATTGTTGGAGATTCCTGCATGTTGTTATTTGGATTCATAATAGGATGATTTTTAAGGTGTTGATTTCCTTTGTTTGCTTCTACAAGGGTTTTCATAGAATGATGATTTTTGACTCATGAAATCCCTTATGTTTTCTTTTTTTTGCAAGCCTGCTTTCAGTGCTCATTTTTCTACTATTGAAATGGATGGATGACCTGACATCTTCTCTCTAGGGATGGTGTGTCCCTTCTCATATTAAAAAATTTCCTCATGATACCTTACGTTTGTTGGATCTTCTACTTTGGGGCTGCAAAAAAATTGGTTCAAAATTTTGTTGTCACTATGCAGGCTATTACAGGAGGGATCCCCTTCCTTTAGCAGTCACTTCATCCCTCCTCAATCCTTCATATTGCATTTGAGAACTTAGAAAAATAATAGGAGGCATGGCTATCAATTATATGAGTTTAGAGACATTGAAGAGAGCTCCCGCACACACAGGTCTGACCTAGCAGCCATTGTTGCCTCTTGCAGCCCCTCCGCTTAGCAACCTCCTACTATTGAGCTCTCCTAAGCTCAAGCTTGGCCACTCTTTGATGTGTTCCCTCTCCCTGCGCAGTCTCCTATTGTTTTCTTTCCTCTTGGCAACCTCTTGCTGCTAAGTTCTCCCTCACTATGCCCCTCTCTGCAGGGGGAGATTCTTCCTCCCAGCAAGGAACAAATTATCTCGAAGCAACCTTTGCTTCTCTATTAGCAGAAAATGGAGCTCCAAAAGCTAGGCCAACTGCTAGTAAATTCGTGAAGAAGTTAGCAGACATTCTAGAGATCTCATTACCTCCAACACTCCCCAGAAAAGTTGTTATCTCTTTAGCTGAACGTGGTTTGGTGGGACAATTTACAGGGTTGTGGCCCTCTCCCAGAGCAGTCCAAAAATGGGTAGAGAGAATCTGGAGTGCAAATATCCAAGGGAAAATAGCCATAAGATTCTGTGGAAGGGGATATTTTACTTTTCTATTCGAAACTAAGGAAGACAGGAATCTAATATTTATAAATGGACCCTATTTTATGGATTCAAGAGGCTTATATTTGAATAGGTGGTCTCCAGATTTTGATCCAGAGATGGACATCCCAAGTGTTGTTCCGGTTTGGGTTAGGTTGCCTCATCTTCCCCTTCACTGTTGGGGTGATGAGTCAGTGAAAGCAATCGGAAATGCGGTAGGCAAGTACATAGACAGATGTGAACCAAAAGACGATATGCACGCCTGTGCTAGAATCTGCGTGGAAGTAGACCTGGGGAAAGGGCTACCAAAGGCTATTAAAATCAAGGTGGATCAATGGACACACATCTAGCAGCTGGACTATGAACAAATCCCATTCAAATATAAGGTATGCCATGAATACGGTCATTTTGCAAATAGATGTAGTAAGATAAAAGAAGTAGAGAATGCTGAGAATGTTGAAGCTCAAGAAGATACTTGGGAACAAGTAAAAAGAAAGAAACCCCATAATAAATAATTTGCCACTAATTCCTCTCAGCCTCATGAAACCAATGCAACAGCCTCTATCCCCCCAATAAACACAACCCCTCCAGCAAATCCTTCCTCAAATCCATTCGAACTTTTGGGAGAAGACCTACCATCTCCTCATTCTCCTTCCCAAGCTAATGCATTAGCCATCATCTCATCCCCCACCTAGAGCCCATTCTCTCCCCCGCCCACAGTTGACCAAATTCTTACAAGAAACAAAGTAAAAGAAAACAACCAAGCATGGGAACAGCCGAAAAAAGTCGGAAAGAAATCCAACAAAGAAATAAGAGATGAGGCAGTAGCAAAGGAAATGGCCATGGACACCCAACAGCCAATGGACTCTTTTCTCGGAAAACAGAAGGGAAGTGGAGAGAAAAATCAGTAAAAGGAAAAGGGAGGGACCCATCATAAATCTAGTAAGTAATGATTGTGATCTCTTGGAATAGCAGGGGTCTAGGATCCGCTTTGAAAATCAATGCAGTACGAGACATAATAAAACAGGAACAGCCAGATATTCTTATGATCCAAGAGACCAAAATCAGCAATCAAGAGGTTCAAAAACCGATCAAAAATAATAATAAAAAAATCGAAGGAATAGCCATGGACTCCAATGGAGCCTCAGGCAGTATATGCACAATTTGGAACAAATGGAAATGGGAACTTGTTAATAAAAAACTCAATAACTATTGGGTAAGAACAGATTTAAAAAATAAATAAATAAATAATATAAATAAAAAATATAAAAAATATAAAAAAAAAATGAAGAGTATACCTTCATAAATATATACTCTCCAAACAATTATAGAGATAAAGCTCAATGCTAGAAATCAGTAAAAGAAGAAGCACAAGAAGGACAGAGGGGAAAATTAGTGATAGGAGGGGATCTAAATTTGATTAGAAATATATATGAGAAGCTGGGAGGTAATTATTTCAGCGATCCATCAAGAGTAGCACTGGAAGAACTTATAGAAGAGCACAAACTCCTTGATATTCCTCCAAGTAATGGAAAATTCACCTGGAGTAACAAAAGATCAGGGGCACACAATATAAAGGAAATATTAGATAGAATCCTGATACAAGAAAATTTGGCAGTAGCCTTCTCCATAATCAAAAGCAAAATAGTGCATGCGTCAGCCTCTAACCATAAGCCTGTTGTGATGATATTGGATAGATTGGAGAATGAAGGTCCGATATCTTTCAAATACAACAAAATTTGGAACAGCAAGGAAGATTTTGGTAAACTAATAAGGGAAATTTGGGAAACCAATGTAATAAGCTCCCCCCATTATGTATGGGAAACCAAGTTGAAAAATTTATGATTACAACTAAAAGCATGGGCAAGAGAAAACGCTCTCAAGAAAAAAAAAAATAGAGCTGCAAGAGAAACTCGAAAAAATGAGCAAGGAAAAAGAGAATCGGCAAGATAGTGAGCAAAAGCATGCTCAGGAAAAAGAATTTTTCATGGAACTATACAAGAAAAACAGGCTAGAGGAGGAGGAAATGAGGCAAAAGTCAAGATGTTTATGGCTAAAAGTGGGGGACAAAAAACCGCCTTTTTCCATAAAAACCTTAAGATAAGAAGAGCAGGTAACCAAATTGAAAAAATTCAAGTGGAAGGACAGGAAATAAGGGAAACGAAAGCTATCAAAAAGGATGCCCATAACTACTATAAAAACCTTCTATCAGTAGGGGACTAGCAAGTGGACAACGAAGACTTTCTTCAACAAATTAGCAGCAAAATCAATGAACAGCAAAACAGAGAGCTCGAGAAAGAGGTCATAGAGGAGTAAATAAGAGAGACAATTTGGAGTATGCACCCGAAAAAAGCTCCAGGGATGGATGGTTTTACAATTGCTTTCTACAAGAACCATTGAATGATAATAAAAAAAGATCTAGTAAGAATGATCAAAAATGTTTTAAAAAAAAATAAAGTGGGAGAAAATACCAAAGCTTCTCATCTGGCTCTCATCCCAAAAGATCTGAATCCTATCTCCTTTGTTAGATACAGGCCTATCTCTTTATGCAACTCCTCCTATAAAATCATCACGAAAATCTTAGCAAATAGACTGAAAAGAATTCTGCCTTACATCATCTCTGAAAACCAAGGTGGCTTTGTCCCGAAAAGACAGATTATAGATAATGTTATTATAGTGCAGGAGGCCATACACAATAGTATCCAAAGAAAGGAAAAGGGCATGGTCATAAAGCTGGATATGGCCAATGCTTTCGACAGAGTAAATCATAATTTTCTTGTAGTTGTCCTTCAAAAGTTTGGCATCTCTCCTAAGTTCATAGGTATTGTTATGGCATGCATCTCCACCCCTTGGATAGCACCATTAATCAACGGGAGGCCAAGCAGATATTTTCGCAACACAAGAGGTCTGAGGCAAGGGTGCCCGCTTTCTCCTTTCCTCTACATCTTAATGGCGAAAACGTTGAGTATTCAACTAGAAAACCAAAGAGTAAAGAGGAAAATCACAGGTATTAGAATCGCCAGAGGAGTTAAAGAAATAAACCACTCGCTTTTTGTTGACGATGCTCTTCTCATTGGGAGAGCCTCCAGTATAATTACCAGACAGTTTTAAAAAGTTCTAGATGATTTCCTTGATGTTTCCGGAGGCCTTCTAAACAATAAAAAATGCATAATCTACACTTGGAATGTGCCAATTAACATTATGCGGAGGATTTCTCAAATAATGGATATTTTGATTCAACTAAACTGGAGCCATTTTACTTATCTAGGTTTACCTTTGGCTAAATAAGTGGTTAATTCAGAGGCCTAGAACAAACAAATTGAAAAAATGAGGGGGAGAATACAAAGTTGGGGAATGGCGTGGTTAAATCTAGCAGGCAGAAAAATATTAATCAAAGCTCTTCTTTCAGCCTTTCTAATATATCAGTTTGCCATAATTATGGCCCCGGCAAGTGCTTACAAGCAAATGGAATTAATCATTAGAGGCTTTCTATGGCAAGGAGGAAAACAAGAATCCAAAAGATTCAGTCTGGTTCATTGGGATCAAGTGACTCTTCCATTTGAAAAAGGAGGTATCTCTATTAGAATTCTGGGTTTGTCAAATAATGCACTTGGGATCAAGTTATTTTGGAGAATGTTAAATGGGAAGGATCATTGGTGGGGCAAAGCACTTTCAAGGAAATACCTCAGTTGTCAGCAGTCAAAGATTGTCAATGAAATTATCCCTGATCATCCTTGTACTCAACTATGGAAACTCATCAAAAAAATTATTCCTCAAGTTAGAGACCAAATCTCCAAGAACCCGAGGAATGGGAACTCTACCTCTATTTGGGATGACAGGATCATGGGAATAGCTCCCTTGAATCAATATCAAAACTTAAGAGGACTGAAAGATTAGTTGGAGGAGAAAGGCACTACTTCATTATACTCCATATCAGAGTGGGAACAAAACAGATGGACAGCTTGGAGAATTCAGTTTCTTCCAGATAGACTGAAAAATCAGTGGCAATAATTGAAGCTTTTACTTGCAGGAGCAGCCCCAATAAATAAAGGGAGCCAAGATAGTTATATATGCGACCTAATCGGAGGAAAATTTACAGTAAAATCAGGCGACAATTTTCTGCAAAAATACCACAATTACGAAAACTGGAATCTTTGGACAACAGCATGGAAGAATGAATGTTTACCCAAAATAAAAAAATTTGCATGGACTCTTCTTAAAAGCAAGATTCTTACAGTGGAAAATTTAAGGAAAAAAGGTTTTCAAGGCCCTTCTATATGTGTTATGTGTCAAAGGGAAGAAGAAAGTATTCAACATTTATTTTTGAAATGCATTATTGCCAGAGAATGCTGGAAGCAAATCATCAATCCTCTTGAAATGAACATTGACACATTTGAGTAGCTGACAACTCTACATGTAAATTGGGAGCAAATTTATCCATGTGCAAGGAAAAAAAAACTGTCATAAATCGAATCTGGAAGTGCCTCGCCTCCACTTTGTGTTGGCATTTATGGCTAGCCAGGAATAAGTGTATCTTTAAAGGCGAAAAGCCAAATATTGGGACCATTTTAGCCAAGACATGGGGTCAAATTTCAGAAATGATAAGTGCAAATGGAGTGACAAGTTTGGACCAAAATAGTCTGCAACAAGAAGAAAATGATTGGTATAAAAAAGCCCTCATTAGGATTGGTATAAAAAAACCCTCATTGAAGACTCAACAAGGAATCAATTGCCAAATAAGGTAGGAAGAAAAATCAGAGATTGGAAGCTTCGTGGGAACAACAAGGAGATGGAGGAATGGATTAAAAATCAAAGAAATCACATTCTTTTCTTTGATGGAGCCTCAAAGAACAACCCTGGAAGAGCAAGGGCAGTCAGATTAATTTTGGATCCGAAAGGCGAGACAATAGCTACTTATGAATGGGGGCTAGGAACAATGACAAACAATAGTGTGGAGGCATATAGTTTTCTAATGGGCACCAATATCCTAAAAAAATATCAGTTAAAAGATCCTATTATAACTGGTGACTCAACAATTATAATAGCAGCAATGGAAGCAGGGAGAGACTTCAAAAATCTAGCTTTAAATAAAATTCGACAAAGAATTATGGACAACATAAAGAAGTTGGGGAATGTTGTTTTTAAACATGTTCTTAGAACCCAAAACAAGGAGGCCGACTCACTGGCTAACAAGGCAGTGGAACAGAGAGCCGGAATGGCGAAAGAAAACCATGAAATCTATGAACAAGCAATCCCATAATTCGTTCCCTCAAAGAGACAGGCCTAAGAGTCAAAGCATAGTTAATCACATCAAATCAATTGCAACAAGGAATCAAAATATGAATAAGCAACAGGAGATCCATCTGTACATAATTGGCAGAAAAATATTAGCCAATCCTTCTCGAACAGTGAGGAGAATCCTCATAATTAAACATTGGAGGCATCGTGATTTACAACAGAGAAGAATCGCCCCAATATCAACACATAGCAGCTAAAGGTCAAATCAATCTTAGCAGTGTTCTTTCTAAGTTGAATGGAAAATTGGGCAAGCACCATAGTCAACACGATATTCATGAGTAGGCCGAGAAGAGTCACGAGCTCATCATGCTCAATCAAGCCTTTAAAAATAACCTCAAGGGCAGGAACCTTCATTATCAGAGGCAACATTGGGAAATAGAAATTAGATAGAAGCGAACTTCAATTATCAATACACAGGAGCTAAGAAAAGGACAACGCAGAAGGAGTAGAGAAAAACATCAAGGAAGACAATGTACAGCACAACAAGGAATCCACAACCATCAGGAAATCCAAAAAAACTCAGATAGTTAAAGGAAAAATCATGACAGCGAGGAGCGGCACATGATAGATGTCAATGAAGGCAGC
Source organism: Pinus taeda (assembly GCA_000404065.3). Lineage (NCBI taxonomy): Eukaryota > Viridiplantae > Streptophyta > Pinopsida > Pinales > Pinaceae > Pinus > Pinus taeda. The sequence goes on along the minus strand of APFE031592092.1, from coordinate 313,266 downwards.
TCATACCACAATTTTCATGAGAAAAGCAGAGGCACTGGGAAAACGAGAGGCAGATTGAAGGAACAACAGAAGAAGGAACAACAGTAGAAGGAACAACAACCAGAAGGAACAGCAGCAGAAGGAACAACAAGCCGAAGGAACCGCAGGCCAAAGGAACAGTAGGCCGAAGGAACAACAGTAGAAGGAACAACAATAGAAGGAACAATAATAGAAGGAACAACAACCAGAAGGAACCGCAGGCCGAAGGAACAGTAGGCCGAAGGAACAGCAGTAGAAGGAACAACAACCATAAGGAATAGCAGCAGAACGAATAGCGCCAGAAGGAACAACAACCAAAAGGAACAGTAGCAGCAGAAGGAGCAGCAACCGAAGGAACAACAGACCAAAGGAATGGTAGGCCGAAGGAACAACATCAAGGAACAAAACGCAGAATGAACAACAGAAGAAGGAACAACAACCAGAAAAGGAACAACAGCATAAGGAACAACAGACAAAAGAAAAACAGACCAAAGGAACAACAGGTTGATGGAGCAGCAAGCATAACGAATAACAACACAAGGAACAGTAAACTTAAGGAACAAAATTTACTCTTCCAACTTACAAACCATAAATTTTTGTGAAATATACGATGTAAATTTGTTTTCTTAGCGAGTCAATATGTTAAACGGTACTCTAGAATAGCTAAAAAAAACTTCTAAAGCTTTGATACCAAGCACAGGAGAAAGTTCTACGTTCCTATTCAACCACTCAATCTATCATATCAGAACAATGGAATGTAAAAGCAGTTTGCTCCAAAATCCTTTTTTTGATAATATAACAACTATCCGATCTTGTTAAAAAAAAAAAAAAAATAGGAGGCATGGGAACATTATTAGGATCATTAGAGGGTGGTGTATGCAATGAAAAAGTTGAAGATAAATAGTTTTTGGGTTTTTTTCTCTATGTATGCAAAGTGGAACCTTGAGGATGAATTTTGGCTAGATGGAGTGGATGAGTGATGGATGGATTTTGGTGGACCTATCCCAACATTTCCTAAGGAAAACATGACCTTTTGGCCCCTTTCTCCAATTGGATCTGCCTCCTGTATCAATTCTGGTTGCTCCTGTATCAATTCAGGTTGCTCCTGTAGCAGTTCAGGACAGTCCTGTAGTGCTTCAAAAAGGAGGCAAAACATGGTCCAATTGCTGGCTAAATGATGGATAGAGGTAGGGAGGTGAATGAAAAGGATGAAAATGAATGGATATCTAGGAAGAATGGAGAAATGAATGTGTGGACCATGTTCTATAACCATGGTTCTTCTGATTGTCTGGAGTCCTCCAACAGAGAGATGTTATCCAAATTGGTGTAAGGAATCCTCCCTTGTGTCTTATTTCTTTTTCTCTCTCTCTCTCTTTTTTGAGACATGCAAACTGTCTCTGCAGAGGTTTTCAACCCGCATGCTTGCCCTAAATGTCTTAGAGGAGTTTTTCACCTAAGGATATTTTAATTTTCTTTTTCTTTTTTTTTCTCTTGGGATGCCTCAAAGAGATTTTCAACCTTAGAGTTGGCCTCAGATGCCTCATATAGGTTTTCATTTAGGCCCTTTATTTTATTTTTTATCTTTTATTATTTTTATTTTTAGAAGCTTTGTAGATTGATGGTTGTGAGCCTCCCAATCACATTTAATTCTCTGTTGATTGAACTAATAAACACTTCCCTGGACAAAGGTATTTTATGCAAATTCAACCTATAACGATTGACAAGTAAGGGAATCCCTTCCTCATCAATTTCTCTGATCTGGACAGACCCATTCTCATGACATCTCTTTACTAGATAGGGACCCAACCATCTTGTCATTAAATTTCCCTTGAAATATTTGAATCTAGAATCATACAGCTTGAAAATTCTTTTCCCTAATGTGTTTATCATGCCAAATCCTCCTTTGTAGTTGAATTACCTCTGTGTGCAAGAGAGCTTGTAGCCTAAATTCATATTAACCATTGAGTTGGAGCAACCTTTCTTATTGTGTTGTAGCGAGGTCCAAGTCTAACTGAGCCACCATCCTTAAGTTTTTGTATTCAAATTCAATGGACAATAGGGCCTTCTTCCCATAGACTAGTTCGAATGGATTAAATCCAGTGGTGGTCTTCCAAGTTGTGTTGTAGGCCCAAGTGGATTCTACAAGTTTGTATGCCCAATCTTTTCTATTGTTGCTAACAACCATGGTTAGAATGTTCTCCAATGCTCTATTTGTAACCTCCACTTGCCCATTTTCCCGAGGGTGATAGGTAGTTGATGTCATATGCTTGATGTGGTGTTGCCTCGTGAGATCCTCGATCAGATTTGATGTAAATTATTCTCCTTGATCAGTGACTAATTCTCTTGGAAAACCAAACTTGTAGAAGATGTTTTTCCTCAGAAAATCATCCACGTTTTGCTCAGTTGTTGCCTTTACTGCCTTTGTTTCAACCCATTTAGTCAGGTAATCAGTGCACACAATGATATACTTCTTTTTTTTATGGGGATCAATAGGTCCAGTGAAATCCATGCCCCACTTATCAGATGGCTCCAGAGTCACTTGTGGTTGTAAGGTAATTTCATCCTTAGGCATGCCCTTACCCATCCTTTGGGACTGATCACACTTGGTGGTGTACCTCCTTGCATCATGATGTAAAGTGGGCCAATAGTAACATGCTTATAAAACTTTGAAGGTCTTCCTCTTAGCAACAAAGTTGCCCCCCCAAGGTCCATCATAGTGTTTCGAGAGGATGTCAAAGACCTCCTTTTCCCTCACACATCTCCGCAGGATCTGACCTAGCCCCAATCTGAAAATATTTCCCCCAATCCAAGTGAATGGGGCACTTTTCCTAACAATATTGCTTTTCTCCTTGGAGGATATATTATGAGGGAAACTCAATGAAACCAAGTAGTTGGCTATATCAGTAAACCAACGAGAAAGCACCGAGATGAAAAAGAGGTGTTCATCTGGGAGTTGATTATTCTACCATCTCTTCCTTTTCTGCAAGCAGGGTTAGTCTTGACAAGACATCTGCAACCACACTTTCTTTCCTTGGTTTGTCAATAATAGTCAAATCAAATTATTGCAATAATAACAACCATCTAATTATCCTTTCATTTACATCAGGTTTATTCATTAAATACTTAATGGGTGCATGATCAATGTGAACAAAAGTTTGATAACCAGAGATATAATGCCTAAACTTGTTCAAAGAATGTATCATAGCCAAAAGGTCCTTTTTCAATGATAATATAATTTAACTCAACCTTAGAAATGTTCTTACTAATGAGATCGATAACATAAGGCAATTTGTCCTCCACTTGTCCTAAGGACTCCCATACATATTTATTTGAGTCATCTGTGTGTATGTGGAAAGGTAATGCCCAATTGGAACCTCTCAGGATGAGTGCAGTGGTCAGCTTGTCTTTTAGTACTTCAAAGGCTTCTTGACAGTTGTTTGTGCACCAAAAATCTAAATCTTTAGCTATTAGTCCAAACAAGGGTGAAGCCAGATTACTAAAGTATTTGATGAACCTTCTATAATACCCAGCTAATCCAAGGAAACTCCTGACATCTCTTTGTTTTTTAGGGATAGGGACCCTTTCGATGATGGAAATTTTGTTTGGGTCAACCTGTATCCCTTCCTTGGATATAGAATGGCCAAGGACATTCACTACATTCATCAAAAAATCACATTTCTCAGGACTCAATGAAAGATTCATTTCAGTGCATTTCTTTAAGACTTTGAACAGATTAGAAAGAGCTTCTTAAAAGTCACATCCATAAGGAGTGAAGTCATCCATGTATATGTGGACAATGTCATGAACAAATTTAGAAAATATACTTAGAACTTCCATCTGAAAACTAGCAGGGGAATTGCACAGATTGAATGGAAGGACTCTATAGGCAAAGGTACCCCAAGGACATGTGAATATGGTCTTATCTTGGTCTTCAGGGCTGATATGTATTTGGTTGTACCCACTAAATCCATCCAGGAAGGAAAAGAATTTATTCCCTGGAAGCTCATCTAAGACTTGGTCAATGAAGGGAAAAGGAAAATGGTCCTTCTTTGTAGCCTTGTTAAGCTCTCGGTAGTCAACACAGATCCTCCACTTCCCATTTTCTTGGCGACTAAAAAAACAAGAGATACCCACTTGCAATATGACATGGGATATATGAACCTTGCATCTAGTAGCTTTTGTAACTCCTCTTTCACAATATCCTTAAGAGTTGGGTTCATCCTTTTCTGGGGTTGGCACACAGGCTTGCATCCCTCTTTGATGTAAATATGATAGGTACAGACTGAGGGATGCACACCTTTCATTTCCTTATAATCCCAAGCAAAAGCATCCAGGTGTTGCCTCAGCACATTGCATAATTATTCTTCTTGTTGAGCTAAGAGAGAGGGGATATTTAAAGTTATGGATGGGCCAATCTCCACAAATTTGGTATATTCTAGGCTAGAGTCAACATAGAAAAAATCAGTCCAATGATTACTCTCGTATTCTTTCATCATTTCATCAATTGGTATGGCAATGGGGGGATGATTCTGTAAGATATGGTCAATAAGGTCATCTTCACGAAGTTTCCCTCCCCCTGTATTAGTGTCTAATGTGTACAGTGGGTAGGGGATTATCTGATAAATTTCTTCCTCTTCCTCATCCTCTAACCATAAGGCTAAATCATGCTCAATAGAGGGTTAAGTAGGAGGATATAACACAAGTTGTTTTGATAAATGTATATTCTTAATAGTCATGATCCCATCCCTACCACTAATGTAGGCATCAACAACGGCCAACCAAGGTCCTCCTATGATGAGAGGATAGCCATTAAACTTGGTTTTGGGTTGGAGGATAAGAAAATCAGTTGGGTACTCCCAGGAATCAATGGAGACCATGAAATCCTCAATAACTCCCTCAGGAGCTATTGTGGATATTTCTGCAAGTTGCACTACTGTAGTGGTCTTCCTCAAATCCCCTTGGATATTGAGCTTCAACATGGTTTCCCTGGTCATCATGTTGATTATAGCCCCAAGATTATCAAGGTATTAGGGACCATAATGCCATCAATTTGCACACCCACTACTGGGCTACCAGGATCCAAGTACTCTGGGGATATTACTCTTCCAAGCATCAGATCAGACAGTTGTCCAGCAACATTGATGGTGTGGGTGTCTCTTCTTCTTCTGCCAAGACTTTTGAAACGTTTCTCTTTAATAATGTTTTTGTAAATGGAAACACCTTTGATGGCCCAGAGAAGGGGTATATTGACACACAAGTTCTTCAATTCTCCCATAAGATCAACCTCTTCTGGGGTGTGTTGGTTAGGGTGGACCAACCTTTCAAGATAAGGGCCCCATCAACTGTTCCTTGAAAACGTCTTGGAAAGAGTTCCAAGAGGGGGTGACTATAAATAGAGAGGGTTCCTTGGCACTTTTCTCACAGTAAGTTTCCCACCATTCTATTGAGAAGTGTAGCAAGGAAGGCTCGATTTGACTTAGCCTTGGTCAAATTGAGAAAATTCAAAATTTCCACATTAACATAAAACTTGGAGGCAGTTAATTGAGTTGGCATGGCTCTTTTCACTCAATTAGCTCAGTAAATTTAAGTTTTTGGGCTTGGAGTTCAGTTTGCATGTGTTGATTGCTAAGATATAAAAATCTGGTTCAGTTATTTCTAGTTGTACTCAATTAAACTAGGTCAAACAATTAATAAAACTAGTCGGAGGTCAGTTGTGCGGTGGGACAACAGTTTGATTCAAAGATCATACAATTAACTGATCAATCAACCAAAAACATCTCATACATGCAAAGAATTCAAATTTCTCAGTTGTGGTGGAGATTCCAAGGCAATGTAGCATTAGTTGTAGACTAGTTTTGAGTGTACAGGTGTTGCATGCAATCAGTGATCAATCCTTGGGAATTGTGCAATAACTTTGGAGGAAATTCCTAAATAATAGGGGCCAATTTCCTTAGGATTTACGCAAGGAAATAGGAGCTCAGGTGGAAATAGAAATTGACTAAGTCTGGGTTAGAGATTTTCATTGAGCTGAGAGAACAATTATTCACTTGAAAGTTGCACTCAGAGTGAGAAAGCAATTGTAATAGTTAACTAATCAATAACCAAAAAAATCTCATGCATGCAAGGAATTCAAATTTCTCAGTTGTGGTCGAGATTCCAAGGTAGTGTAGCATCAGTTGTAGACTAGTTTTGAGTGTACAGGTGTTGCATGCAATGATCAATGATCAATCCGTGGGAATTGCACAATCACTTTGGAGGAAATTCCTAAAGAATTGGGGCCGATTTCCTTAGGATTTGTGCAAGTAAATAGGAGCTTAGGTGAAGGAAAAATTTGACTAAATCTGGGTCAAATATTTTCTTTGAGCAGAGAGAATAATTATTCACTTGCGGGTTGCACTCAAAGTGAGCAAGAAATTGTAATACTTTCTCCATTCATCTTATTAATGCAAGCAGGTTTAAGGGGTTTTTACCTGTTAGTTTCCCCTAGATAAATTTGTGTACTTGTGTATGTGATTGTTGCATGTTTGTGAATGTTGTTCTAAATTGTGAATAAATTTCCAGAAAGGTGTAGAGTAAAAATGTGTCTCTTGATTTAAATTAAATTTCTCAATTAGTTTCAATTATATCACCAAATTTCTTTCATAGCAAGATTCACATTAGAAAAATAATTTATAAGTTGGTTCTCAAGAGGTTTGAATTTGCAACTTCAGTGTACCAGGATTTCTTTAGAATTGGGAGAATGGCCTTCAATGGACTGAGATTAGAGTATGCCTTGGAAGGCACCTCAAATTTCATTGCCTGAAAGGATCACATGGAGGCAGTGCTTGATGATAATGGATTGTTGGATTATGTCAAGACAAACATTCCAAAACCAAGATCAGTTGATGCCGAGAACCTAGCCCAATGGAAGAAAGATGTAGCCAGGGTGAGGAGAATAATCTTGGAGGGAGTGAGAGACCACATTGTCTTAGATCTCCATGGAAAAGAAACTTATTTCACAATGTGAAAGGCATTGACTGAGTTATTGAAGAATAACAATGACCATAGAAAACTACCCCTCCAATAAAAACTTTGAAACATTAAGATACAAAAAAATGATCCTATTCCGCAGTATCTCACCAAATTTACATAAGTTTGGGATGAGCTTGGAAGGGTTGGTGTGAATGTTGCAGAAGATGACCTGGTGAGCCTAACTCTTCTAGGCCTTCCTAAATTTTAGCATAGAAAACAAGGCTCGGTGAAATGGAGGGAGAAATTACATAATTTAGAATGCTTATGGTCTGATTTGGTACAAGAAGAAATCAAGCAAAATACTAGAGATGGAAGTTCATCCTAGGGAGAGGATGAAGAAAAATGTTCATTGGTTGGAAAGGGCATGAAGGGAAAAGGGAAGAAATATCAAACCAAATGAGAGTCCGACCAAGGGGGGCAAGAAGAAAGACTTTTCCAAAATAAAATGCTTCAATTGTCATGAATTTAGGAACTATGCTACAAAGTGTCCATGCAAAAAGTCTAGGAAGAAGAACTCAAGAGCAGGATCAGGTGAAACTTTAGCTTCACAGTTCGAGTTAGACTTCACCTTAATTGCATGTATGTCCAGTACTATGATGGGGAGTGCTTGGTACTTGGATTCAGGTAATTTGTTCCACATGACAGGGTGTAGAGATTTTTTAGGTGATCTAGAGGAGAAAAATCTCCAGATGCATGTTGATCTTGGGGACGAAGGAGGGTACAGTGCTAGTGGGACTGGTACAGTAAACTTTAAGAGGGAGTTGGGATCCCCTCTTCACCTCAAAGATGCCATGTTTGTACCAAGCTTGAAGAAAAACCTCATCTCTATAGCGGTTTTGGAAGATCATGTCTATGATGTTATTTTCAATAAAGGGAAATCATTTCTAAGACATATAGCTACTGGGAAGCTGAAGTGGATCGGGGTTCATGTGAAGAACCTGTATAAACTTAATGTGGAATATTGTGTTGCATTAAGTAGTAAGGCAAACAAAGTGTAGAGTCGTGATGTCAATGAACTCTGGCACTGGAGATTGGGCCATTTGCACCATGGCACCTTAAAAATTATGCAACAAATTACCATTGGCCTCCCTAAAGGATCACTTGAGCAGCAGGATGTCTGCAAGGGTTATACCTTGGGGAAGCACATAAAATCCACATTCCATGATCGAGATAGAAAATCACATGCAGTCTTGGATAGAGTCCACTCTGATGTTTGTGGACCTGTTGATGGTGCTGGACCCGCCAACATGTCAAGGGGATCTCCCTAGTAAGAAGTCCTAGTTAGACCTCAGACCGTTTGGTGTAGGAATCCCAGCAGTGGGTTGTAAGGAATTCCTTGACTACGGTGCCGCACAGGGGCAGGTAGAATAACTCTATCAGTAGCAAGGGTGTGATTGATGCACTAAGTCAAGGAAGGTGTATGAGAGGTTCCAACACTTCGAAGGGGGGAAGGAGGTGAATGTGAGTTCCAGGTTGAAAGGGATTAGTCCTAACTTGTCTAGGAACACACAACACAAAGGACATGCACAGCTTCCGGTGGATCAGTCCACTCAGATGCGACAATCACATCATACAAGGCAAGATAACATGTACAACACTCACAGATCAGTCTGAGACAAGTGTGATGGTTTTTATAGCAAGGTTCAAGTGAAAGTTATGTCTGATTTCCAGCAGAGCAGTCGACACGGACGGTGACAGCATTAACAACATATGCAACACATTAACAACAAGATTCACATAATTGCATGTGAATCAGTTCATACACAAGTACGTAAGTTAAACAACACATATCATTAAAGCAATCGAAGCAGTCCAACTACAATAACAACAATTTGCTCACTCTTATTATATAAAGAAGTGTAAGTCACAATCATACAATACATCCATGTAAACCTGCTAGCCCCAACAGTGGAACATTACAGCCACATCCGCTTGCTCCTCCAAAGAGATGTACTAGCTTCATGCAGTGGAGAAGCCAAGGCGCATTATAATATTGTCCAAGCCTTCTTCAAAATAGTCTCGGTAGAAGCTTAGTTGACCAAAAGCCCTTTAATGAGTTATGAGGGACTATTTATAGCAAAGGGTGGGGTGACCCTTGACATTCCCCTTTTTTACAGTTCAAAAACCCTCATGACTCTTCTCCTACTCTATGACTATTACATCTAACCATTTACACTTGACTTACACTTGACATGACTCAACATTACAATGCACATGTACCCATGTGAGGCAACATGGCTTGAGCAAGCCTTGCAAGACATCACTGACACTTAGTCCTCTATGGTGAGACCAACTCTTTGACATGCTTGTGATGGTGAAGCTGGTGAGCTGATGCCAAGCTTGGTCGTCTGTGATGGTGTGCATGCACCTCATGGTGACATCTTACTGAGGCGAACTCTTGCTTCTATATCAACTGGTGCATTGGTTCGACCCCTTCATCCAACTCCTTTGCTAACATGTGCATGGTCTTCTTGGGTGTGGCTAAACTGGCATCACACTGATGCATAGTGTCTGTGTTGATCTTTGAGTGTGTGTTGGTGGTCATGCGCATCAACTTGCAGAAGTACCCATTTGGCTCCAGTTGGAATTGCTTCTTGTCTTTGCCTTGGTGAGTGTGTTCAATGGGTTAGATTGCATGCGTGTGCACAATGACATGCATGTTGTTGAATCCCTTGCATGCGATCAACCACACTGCTCACCATGCCTACTCCGTGTTAGCTGTTGGGATGGATCTTGAACTTGTCCAGGCACAGTGTCATCCATGAGTGCATGTTGCGCCCACTGTTGTTCCCAATCCTGTTGCAACTCATTCTTTTGTTTACGTAGATTCATTTTCTTCCTAAGTTGTTGCTTTAGCACATGAAACTCCTTCTTCGCTACATCTTTTGCCTTCGCGCAAACTTCATGTCATGCTATCACTCCATAGCCAATGTCTCCAAAGTTGATTTCATCATCAATGGACCTGCTTGAGCTTGCAACCTTGTTCCACCTCTGTGTTGTCAATAACCCTTCTCTTGCATTTGTTGCATTTGGTATGTTGTCTTCAGCTGTTGTTCATGATGTTGCTCACTGTGATCCTGATGCTTGATTTCCTTGTCTACGAACAGCTTGATGTCTTCGTGAGTAGGCTAGCTCATAGACACTTGATCAACTGCATCCCCAAACATGCTTTGAACAGTGTACTCATCTCTGCCCTCTTGGAAACCATTGTACCTATACTGCTAAGAGGTAGATGAACATTGATGATACCTGGAGACATGGCAACACTCATACCAAGAAGTATATCATTCAAAAACCAAAATGAACATGAGAACTGACTTGCAACATACCTGGGTGAATGATTATGAAGGTTGTGCAATTTCTTTCAGGAGGTCGGGAGACCGACTGCCAAGACTGCTCAAGACATAGTTTGGGCTGTTGGGAGACTAACTGACTGCTATAACTACTCAATGCACAGTCCAATCTGGCTGCTGACTGCTGGGATTGTGCAATGTGCAATTCCAGCTGGGAAGGATTGCTAGCCTAGGGACAAATATGCACTATTCCAGCTGGGAAGGAATACTGGCCTAGGGACAAATCTGCGCAATTTCTTGGGTCAAGCAGCCACTATCCTCTAGAAATGCACAAAACAGTCCTGAAGGATAATTCTGGGTAGGAATGTGCAAATCTGGAGAGGAAGGTGAGCCTTCCTTTCCCAGATTGCGCAATGTAACCTTGGTGAAGGCAAAGCCTGGGCCAATATTGGCCTGACTTGTCAACGAGTGACTGAAAGCAAGTAATTCAGGGAATGCATGGTGACACTAACTGATAGTAGAAGTGATTGGCAGTGCATGCAAAACATGAATCAAATCAACATGCATGTGGGTGAGGCAGTTCGTCGATTGAGCGAACGTCCGTGAAAAACAGTTTCATGCATGTGATAGCAGTGAGATAGCAATGAAAACTGAAATAGAACTAGGACAAGCTATTATATATGTAAATGACAGCAAGTGTTCAAAGAAATCAAGAAAACAATACTCCTACAAGTGAAAACACAAAAAGCGACAGAAATGCAGCACAAGGCATGGGAAACGGTCATACCCCAAAATAGTTTATCTAAATGCATCAATTACTCTTAGATGTGATGTGGGATGTCAGAGTTGCAAGGTTGATGTGAGAAATGAGCTTTGCAGTGTCCGGTTGATAAATTTTGATCACATCGAGGTTGTGATGTGCATGCCATAAATCTAGGCGAAGTGACACTTGTGGGGAGATTTTGGAATTGCTCCTTGCATGTAACCTCAAACTTCTAAATACAGATCCCTGAAATAAGGGATGCCTTTGCATGATGTCTTGGGAGAAGCAGTCCATGCATGCAAGTCTCTTTCGCTCAGCCCCAAAGAGAACCAGTCAACTCAGCTACACATGCAAGAGACTGCTCGATTGCTGGAGAAAAATGTGCATTTCTGGCTGGGAGTTGGGCTGGCTGCCCAGGAGATTTGCGCAACTTCTGGGCAGAGCAGCTGACTGCTACCCAGATTTGCACAAATCCTGGGCTGAATAGCCTACTGCTGGGAAAATTTGCGCAAATCTTGCTGGGAGGGTTGGCTGGCAGGATTGCGCAATCCTAGAGCCCAACAAGCTGTAAGAGAGGATTGTGCAATTCCTGGAGCGAAGGCTAGTTTCCCTCCATAAATGTGTAATTTTCAAGGGGAATTTGCTCAGCCTGCAGCTGGACCAAGTTCGGGTGAGTAACCTGTGAGGGGAATGGATCAACTGTGATCGACAGGCTACCTTTGTGCGAGGAAAACACTTGAAGCTTGAGTACTTGAGGAAGCAAGACAAAGTGTTGTGTAAGGTTGGTAGAGAGGCTCCAAAATAGGCTAAGGAAAAAATTGGAGGGTGGTTGTAGCTGCTACAATAGGACCATTGTCGATAGCCTCCACTGCCAGAGATAAGTACTATGTTTTAGTCATAAGTAATTCTCATGCATTTAGGTTTTATTCATTAGTTTGGTGTATGGGTGATGAACTACATTACATTTGTATCATTTGACGTTTTAATAAATGGAGCACATCTCCCTTATTTAGGCTAAGGAAAGTCCTTAAATATGGATTCCCTTTATCCTCTCTCATTTTCCTATTAATTGTTAAGGTTTGTGCGGGTTATTAAAAGAGGCCTCAAATTATTGTAGTTTCAAAGGGGTTAACATAGTAATATCTTGCACTACCACACACCTATTGCTTTTTTACGTGGCATACTAATTTTATATGAGGGTTGAAGACAAGTAGTTGAGAAGTTAATAGATATTATGCACTCATTTTGTAGGGCGATAAGTATAACAACTAGCCTGGAAAAACCAACAATCTCCCTATGGGGTATATCTAAGCAGGGAAAGAATTACATCACTCCAATGCTTCATTATCAATTGGTATATATAGATCCTACCCTCATTATCAATTGGTATATATATATCCTACCCTAATCCCCTCCCTTCAATACTTTATTAACATATGAGGCTCCCTTCCTTGAATAAATCCCATTGAATAATCAATTAATTGTCATTCATTGTAAAATTATTTTTTTATTAATAAGGCCCAAAATAGTTTTTCAACCCTCAATATAAGGGACCCATAGGTATTCAAGATTCTATATTATAGAGTAGAAGGTTATGTAATTTTTCTGAGGAATTGTGATTGTATTCGGAGCATTTCTCTTGGAGGTTTCCCCCTTAAAGAGGCAAGTGAACATAGCTCTCTAGCTCTCTATTTTCTATTATCAAAGAGATCTTAGGCTTAGGGTTCATGTCTCTTTTTTTCTTGTGTTTTTGGGTTTGTGCCATGTTTCATGTGAATTACAATGCACTTTTATCCCTCTTATTTTCCTATCAATTTTTCAGGGTTTGACCATGTTGTTAAAAGAGGACTAAAATAGTGGTAGTTTCAAAGGGGTTAACATTAGAAGATATTGCACTACCACACACCTATTGTTTGTAGATGACATATTAATTTTCTATGAGGCATATATACAAGTAGTTGAGAATTTCATAGATATTATGGATTTGTTTTGTTTGGAAACAAGTATAACAATTAACCTATAAAAAACTATGACTTCCCCTCAAGGTACATCTAAGCAGGGAAAGAAATACAATACTCAATTGTTTATTTATTAATTGGTAGATCTAGATCATGGTCTAAAATATTTGGGTTTCCATCTGAAGTCAAATTTGTACAAAATATGTGATTAGTAATGGTTGACTACTAAAGTGGAAAAAAATACACACATCATGTGACAAGTGGCTCTCTAGAGGGGGACATTTGGTACCGGTAAAAGCTACTTGGAAAGTGATGTCAATACATTGCATGGATTCCAAAAGCTGTTACAGAATTTATTAGATCATTATCTTATAGATCCATCTAGTAAATGTGTCAAGTGAAGAAATGGTTTGTCATGGCTTCATGGAAAATGCTAGCTATACCAAAAGTAAATGGACTTTGTGGACTAAAAAACCCCTTTGTCTTCTCCAAATCACTCACAACAAAAAGTGTTTGGAGATCAATGCAGGGAACATGGTTGTGGTTACATGTCATAGAAGCTAAGTATATAGCTCCCCATTACATGGAATATTGGATAAGGAATCTTTTAAAATGAATTCAAAATGCTTCAATAATTTGGAATGTGTTTAATTCAGCCATTCAGTTGGTTGGAAACTAGTTGACATGGCAAGTAGATAAAGGAGACAAATACAAATTGGCCTTGATCCATAAATCAAAGGGATGCACATATTAACTCCCTAGTTGATGTAGGAGATAAGATGTCAAAAAATTATATGATTAAACATGTTGTGAATAGGGGCAGGTCAATCATTTGGTTTCAACATTGGCTAACTTGGAAGGAAATTGGACTTGGGAAGATATATAGCTACATGGAATAGATCTATAAAGATTCTAAAAGATAATAATGTTAGAATAAAATAGGGTGATGATCAATTGGTTTGGTTACTAAATCCGACTAGGAGCTATGTTCCTAAAATAGGTTATAAAGCTCTTGTTGAAGAAGGAAAGGAGGAACATTATGTTTGATGGTGGAAAATCTTATGGAAATTAAGGAGTCCATCAAAATCCAAAAAATTCATGTGGTTTATTTTAAACAAGAGGGGTCCCACTTGAGATATTCCACAAAATAAAAATTTAATTGGATTTCGTGAGTACAATATTTATCAACATGCAAAAGAAACAAATGTACATATTACCATGACCTATCCTTATATAGAGGAGGTCTAGAAGAAAGTTGAAAGGATGATTGGGTTAAAAATGTGTAAAAGATGGCATATAAGAGACATTCAGGATTTGGTGTGCTAATAAGGATATAAAAAAAAATAGAGCTCTTCCCTTAAGCATAGCTTGGGGAGTTTGGTTTGCTAAGAATTTGAATTTGCTCAAGGGAAAATAAATATTATCTTTATAATGCATTGTCTAAGATCTAAACATTTTAAATGCTTACCCATTAGTTCAGGAAAAACAAATCATGTATAATCTTAAGGAAGAGTTAATGAATAAGGACATCAAATGGGCATATTTTTATAGTGTCTCTTAGGGGACCCCTCCTAAGGGTGGAGCAAGAGAATTTTATATATCTCTATAAATTATATCATTTTATTCAAATTTAGAATTGGTTAGGAAACAAATAATTATTGTGAGTTGATGGCTCTCAAATTGGTTTTGAGGCTTGTAACTTCTTGGTATATATTGGATGTGCAAGGAAGTAGTCTTGAGGAGTTTGATCGTACAACCTTTATTTGATGTTCTATAGTCATTACACATAGCTTGGGGTGTTTGGTTGGCCAAGAGTCTGAAGTTGTTCAAGGACAAAGAAAAATTACCTCTATATTGCATTGTCTAGGCTCTAAACATCTGAAATGCTCAGCCACTAGTTCAAGAAAAAGAAACACTCATAAACTTAAGAAACGAGTAATAAATAAGGACATCAAATGGGCATATTTTGATGGTACCTCTCAGGGGAACCCTCCTAAGGGTGAAGTGAGAGGAATTTTATATATCTCCATGAATCATGGCATTTTATTCAAAGCTAGAATTGGTTAGGAAACAAATAAATTGTGAGTTAATTACCCTCAAACTAACTTTGAGGCTAGCCCAAGAGTTTGTAGTATCTCATATTCAATTTTTTGGTGACTAACTTCTAGGAATATGGTGCATGGGAAAGAAACATCCTCGAGGAAATATCCCTCACACGCATATATTTATCACAAATCTACATGGATGAGAGCATTATAGCAAATGGACTATCGAAAACTAGATTAGGATTCACCTGCAAAGCCTATATTTTCTTAACAGACACATGAACCTTGGGTTTAAATTTTATACATGATGTTTTCATTTTTGTATGAGTAAGACAACATATGTATACATAGGAAAATATAACATAAATGTTATTACTTTCTTAATTTTTATTGGATTGATGGAAAACTACAATTTTTAAATCTCTTGCTATAGTGTATAATTTATGTTTAAAGAGGCATGTGAGATGAGAAAATATTCCATTGGTAATAAGAGAAATTATGAATTCCTTTAGCATCTAATATGTTTTGTTTATATTTATAAAATTGCATGACATTCTTCCTTGGGGAAAATTAAATAAGGAGTATCAAACATAAACCACTACTTAGAAGATAATAAGAAAGAAAAAATGGAAGGACCTGGAGGAAGGTCCCCTCCTCCAGGAGTGTGACATTATAAATGTCAAGGATAATGGAGTATGAGACAATCTTAATTCTATGGGAGCTCGTCAGATATCTTAGACTAAATCGGTATGGTACCCTAAACTTGTTATCATGAAACCATCGCAAGCATAAATTCCAACTATCTGCATGAGGGAATGAATATCTCGGCTGTAATGTTGTTATCAGACCTTTGCCTCTTTGACCCGTTGCCCAATAAAATCCTTTGCTCACCCACGAATGCTTCATACCTAGTTATGCCCATATTCAATGGCACAATTATAGTTTCTTCCCTCCCTTTCCTCTCTTTCGCCCGCCCTTCCTATGAATACCCACACCCCTTGGCTCCTCTTCATCATTGTCTACACGCTCGTGCCTCTGCTACCCTATTTTCCCCATCCTCTGCTCCAAAACATCTTTAGCTTTACCCTGACTCCCCCTCCCTCAACATGGTCCTTGGACATGGCTTGGCTCCTGCCCCCCACCGAGGAAGAGGTTGAACCAATGAGTGCTATAACGATCCCAGCATGCAACCTAGCACCCTCTCAGAAGTGTTGGCTAGGAGATTCGTGCTCAACTTCAATGTTTTGGTCGCTTTGGACACCCAAGGGCATATTCAAAATTTGGAGCTCCAAGCTAGAAACATCTAACGTCACATTAGCACTGAGGAGGTTGACGCTCAATTTGAATGGATCCCAGACCCCAGATTCACTAGAGCTAGGGAGAACCTATATAGTCGGACTATTGAGCTTTCTTGGCATCTTAAAACCATGCTTGGTTTATCTCTGTAGAAGAAAAGTGAGAACACCAAGACTCTAGAGGCCAAGATAGATATGTTGAATGACAAATTCACTGTTTACATGGATATTGATCATCATCATCACTTTGTAACCAAGGATTCGCCTCATTATGCATTGTTGAAGCATCATATAGCCACCATGTAGGCAAGTGAAAGAATATTGTTGAGCATTAAATGCGAGATAGGTGGTGCTTCCACCAACCACTAGGCCTCCGAGGATGCCTCGGCCGGAAGCACCCCTGAGAAGCTGATTAGGTTGGAGGAGGAACCCTCAGATAATCAAGTTTTATTAATTGTGTTTACTCTATGTTTTGGACACTCTTTGTGTATTGTTTGTTCTCTCCTCTTTGGGACTCGCTTTCTATGGATATCCTGTGTAAAATTTGGCACTACAGTTAATCCCAAAGTTGATGTCAAGGCTGCAAAATTCGTAAACAATCATACTAAAAATCACCTAGATGAACTTCGATACTATCAATCCACTCATAACAGGTTGAAGGGAAATTTTTGTAAATTTTGTAAGGATAGGAAGCAAAATATCTATAATCCTTGTAAGGGCAGGAAGCTCAAGATTTTCTTTTCTTTTCTTTTCTTTTTTCTTTTTTTCTTTTATTTCCTTTTTTTCTGTTGTTGATCAGGGGTAGGCTCTTTTAGAGCATTCAGGCACCATATCGATTGTAATTACTACATCTTAATATAATAGAACTTCTCTTACTTACAAACAAAAAAAAAAAAAATCAAAGTAAAAAAGGTTAACAGACCAAGATAATTAGCATAAAAGGTAAATAATTAGAAAAGAATAAATAGATCATGTTCACTAAAAATTAGGGGAAGCAAAAGACATAAAAAGGAGGAGTAAATATGATAGGTTCATTGAAAAAGATTATTGTCTTTATACATTCATGAATGAATAATCTTATGGTCATTTTCTCGATTAAAATCTTATTTCCCCTAGGATTGGTGAAGATTTATATCTATAAATCTGTAATGAAAGGTTGACGTAAAGAATTTACAAAAAAGGGTTTCCTACCCAAAAGAGGGGTGATCGTTCATATCAGATTTTGTCTTATCTCTTTCAGAATACATTGCTAGTATACCTAGGTTTGAAAAAACCTTGTTATATATATCCTACAAAATACTAATAGAAAGAAGATTTTGCTTTTCATTCAAAAAATTCACAAAAGATAGAGATGGTTTAGTCACTCATTTGAAATTTCCTCGTTTTATGAGCCTGCAACTACTTCTTACCCAGAGTGTTGATGTGTTGAGGGGGGTCCTTCCTTTGGTTGGACCATAACTTTTGCAGGAGCTTTCTCCAGATTGTTCTCAATGATGCTAAGAAGAAGAGACCGAGGGGCAGGGGAATCTGATATGTGGTAAGAGAGGCATGCCAAGTAAACTAGAATAACTTTGCATCATTTTCAAGATAGGAAATTCTTTTCATTTGGAACATTAATGAACTCATGACAACTTTTTTTATAAGGATTTTTTATTGCTAAACAAAAACGCTCATATTTTTCATCCCCAATGCTCAATTAGCTGTAGTTCCTTAACTCTCTCCTTGTGGCTTTCTAGTAACTTCCTTGTGCATTGTAATTTTGTATAGTCTATGCTAAGGAACGAAATTGAATCTATCAAACAAAGGATGATTGTTTCTACATTCTAATTGATAACTAAATTGATTCACAATATGAAGAGTGTAAGGAAATAAAGAAAGTCAAGGAAATAAGCTTGATTTTGGATGAAATGGGAGAATCTACCAAACAGGCAAAAATAAGAACTATTGTTGATGCTTTGGTGATGCAGATAGAGATGGACAACACTATCTTGAGATGTTGAGAAATAAAAATAAGGGTGTAATATCCCTATCTTGGCCCTCAAGTTAATTTGTAATCAATTGAAATTAATTATATCGATGGCATTGTAATACTTGTGTTAGCATGGATGTGTTGTTATTACAACAAAAATGTAATGGATGAATCCAAAAATAATATATATGTAATTTAAATGCATGATTAATGAATATGCTAACACAATTAACCAGGAACATATGAGCATTGATATGGGCTATATGATACCACGAGTGGAAAAATGATGAGGATGTTGCAAGGGTCTTGCCAAAGCCTAGACATGAAATTAAAATTTAAATATGATCAGTTTTCCTTCTTGCCTAAGAGCCAATTGATTTTGAAGTATTGAGTAGTTGGAACAGTGACCCTCACAAATATGGAAGTTGGGTTAGCAGCTGCTATAGTTCTTCAGAACTTAATGGAAACAATGGGATGAGTACATTCCTCGGATTTTGAAGTTGATCCATGAATTTCTTGGGAGACTAAAGAAAATGCCGAACCATACAACAACAAACTAAATAAAACTTGGAAAATTCTAAAAGGGGACAGAGACCCATGAAGGGAAAATGGTGTAAGACATTAATAAACATAGAGGAATTCAACCATTCAAGTAGAGAAAAAGAGGGGGAAAGACACACAAGTGCTTGAGCAGTGAAATTCATGAATAGAATGTTGCTAATCCTGAGTGTAAATATGGCTAAAGCATTTTGGGTTATTAAATTTATTCTAGGTGCCTAGATATACCAGGAAAAAGTGTTAATCGTGGATTGGAATGACACTAGTGTGTTTTGGGCTCTCTAAAAATGAATGTCTACCTATCAAACACTTGCAAAAGAGCTCTAATCTCTAGCCGGACAAAGTGGAATATGATTTGAATTGTGCTAGTTGAGCATGGCAAGCAAGAGGCAAAGAAACCATCAAGGGATTGGAGAGCAATGAAGGGATCCCTTATTTACGTTGTTAACCAAGCTTAGATGCATCTATAAATCACAGAGGCCCAAACTCAATTAGGAATGGAGATCCTTAACTTTAACACACACACACCGCTTACTTCATCATACATTTCAAATTTCTAAAAGTAAAAAAATTAAAAAATTAAAAAAATAAATTAAAAAATAAAAAAAAATAAAAATATTATATATATATATATATATATATATATATATATATATATATATATATATATATATATATCATAAAAGATTAACTAAATTCTAACTTTATTTAAAATTATAATAATAATAATAATAATTGATATAAATGAATTAATATATAAGGTAAATATATATGCATTTTAAAAAGGCATGTAACAATATTCTTAATCATGGAGATTCATCCCCACTTTATCAAATTCTTATTATGTAAATAGGCTTTGTTACAATATCATTGCTCATCAATACATACTCAAAAAACTATAACTCAATTCATATGACACTTCTTCATATGACATTTTATTTTAATTAATGAATTTAGTTAAAAGGATAAAAAAGACATAATTACTTTGGAAATAAATTTGAACCTTTGATTTGTGTATACTACTAAGAATATCCTAAAATATTCTATGGACGTTAAATTTTTACCATCCACCTAATAATTATTGATAATTAAATTAAAATTGTCCAAGCCCTACTCTAAAATAGACATGCCTATCTGCATAATTATTGTGAGCCTACAAGAACCTCTTGGAAATAAATTGATGTTTGAAGTGGAAAAATTAAACTACATAATCCTCTTGTCTATTTAAGTGCAAGGACTTACATATATTTTAGTGAGTAGTAACCATCTATATGCATTTACCTTTATACTCCTACCTATTTGTGGGTAAAGAAATGCATAAATAATGGCAGAGTAATAACTTCTAATCACTATGTTTAATTACATATAAAACCTATATATTTTAATGTACAAACTTATATTATAATGGATAATAACTCATTGTAAATATGTTTCTTTACAAAAATAAAATAAACAAAAAAAAGAAAATTTCCTTATTCTTAAGAAATAAATTTGAAAATTCACCTATATAAATTTATATCTAATATAAGTAATCTGAAGTATAAATTTACATATAATTTGAAGTATAAATTTTAAAATTAGTTAATACTAATAAGCAGTGTTGTTACTTAAATAAATTTCATAATTAATAATCCATTCTAGAAAAGAAATTCGATAATTCTTATTAGATTTAATGCAGATGCTTACTAAAATCTACTAGAATTCATGAAGCTTTTATCAAGTCAACCCATTAAATTTCACCATGGCGGATAGAGTCACGGTGAATAGGCAAGTTGAATAAAGTTTTCAAAAAGGTTACATGTCAAATTTTGCTCCTTGGGGTAAACACAAAGTTTGGATTTACCTCATCTTTGGATGGAAAAAAAAGTTTATCTCAATTGTTTGTAATTTGCTATGTGCGTTTGGTTTTTATGTGAGTTTTATTTGTACATGGATTATTTTATTATTTAATAATGGTAAAATATATTTACATGGAATTAATAGGTTAAGTTTTATTTAAATTTCATTAATGTTGATATATGTAAAGTAAAATAATGAGAGTAGTTGACCCAGTGAGGTTGGATGGTTTTAATGTTGACTTAACACTTTATTTGGTGTCACATGTGGACTTATTGCTATATCATCTACGATGTGGTAGCTATTTAGTAGCATTCACATGGCATTAAGGGTGAAAGTCTTCAAATAACTATATACCAATGATCCAAACTTGGATTTTAATAATGTTTATGTTGTTGGAAAGATCTTGATGAAGAAAAAATAACGTTGATCTCAAAAAAGAGTTATGAGTTGAATAAGAAAAACAAATTTTGATACCTCGTACATTCAACGAGTTATAAAGAGGGTTGGGTATGTTATAGTGGAAAAAGATTGAGAACTAAGACATGAGAGGAAAACCTTACTAGGGATCTAAGCATTGACCATCCAAAGCTAAGAGGGCGAGGGGCAGATAAAGTCATTGGCTTCAAATTGCAAGGAAAATCTAGCAGAAGCACATATGGATGGGCCTGAGTTGGAATAAATTTGCACAAGAAAAATATATTACAACACCCAAAGGATATGACGAATAACGAATTGAGGTGGATGTCTTGTAAGAAATCCTAAAAGAAATCCATGGGAGTGCAATATAGTAATCATAGCCTTGAATGGGAACTATAATAATCATGCAAGGATGACGGGGTAGTCTTGTTGATCGCCCATCACTATTAGCATGTCCTACTACCATGTCACATTTCATTAGGTGCCTCATGTTGACGAAATAAATGAGGTTCATAAATGGCTTAGGTGTTGGGTTAGATATGAACCTTAGAGTTGATTCTAATGACTCCCATTTCTTTTTTTTTGTTGTCAAATTTGCTAACTTATCCACTTTTTGAGTTTAATGGTTGAAAATTTGAAAACAAAAAAGGAAACTAACTATGTTTTTTTGGCATCGATTTTGGACATGATGGAGGCCAATTGATGATCTTAAATTGTTTAGTTGAGATAAAAGAGACTAATAATGATAATTTAACCTTATAACATAATCATCTAAAAAAATTTCTTATATTTACTATTTTAAGAAGCTAAAGCAATACATATATAAATATTTATATTCCCATGGGTTAAACAATACAACCCAACCAACCTAAAGTTATTCAACTATTTTTAATTTAAAATAATTGTATTTTCCTTTATTGTAAATACAATATGATAAAAAATTCTTTGTTAAATTAAGTTTTAAGGGAAAAAATAAATAATAACATACACAACTTTAAAAACTCACATATTTTTTATATTAATAAGTATAAATGATTTTTTTAATAAAACAAAATATAAAATCAAAAGCATTAGGCAAGGAGAGGAGATACACCAGCGAAGACATTATAGTTTATGGAAAATTTGGACCATGGGCATGTCCACATAAGTGGTATTAAACTTACAAGTGTGATTTCAAAACATTAAAGAAGAAGCACGTGATATCTTTGATGGGTACGAGGGTGTGAATAAGGGAAGTGTCATTATTATTGTTATGGTTTAGGAAGCAACTTCTCATTCTTGACCTCCCATATAAAAAATAAAATAAAAAAAATCCTTTTGTAATTGCAATGTTGAAGCATGATTTAGTTTTATTGTATTGGAAAAAAAATATAACCTTATTATCTTTCACCTATGCATGCAAGTAAGATGGTGAAAGATATTTTAATAATAGATAAGTCCAAATTTAATTAAATATATATTCAAATAAACCTATTATATAAAAGTGAAAATTATTTAAATTTTTATTTTATTTCACTTACTCTTTGTTTTTAATTGGAAGTAGGATTATGATTAGTTATAATATGATTAATATGATTAGTTGAAAGATTTTTAATTGATTAATGTAAAGTTAGGAATTTAAATTTCATATTAACATGATTTATATATTACTTTAATATGGATATAGTATAAATATATGTTTAAAGTAGTTTCATCTTATGGTATGGAATGAGGAGTTTTTCACCAATGAATATGGTTTAATTTTCATGAGGGTCTTTTTGTCCCTCAAGATTGTTATAGGGCACTTTGAGGTAGTGATTTTGCATTATACTACCCACAAACACATAAGTAAATATACGTCCACCCTTTTATAATTTTGAAGGCCAACTATTTTTTGATGTTCATGGGATTATAATACAGTTGTTAAGGTAATGTGTTGTTGCACTACTAGCCAAAATTTAAACCTCCCTTGCCCTCCTTAAGACTAGCTACCCTATACTCCTTATGGTAAATTATTTGTGCATGTCCATGTTGAAGAATCTAGGGCATTCAAGTTAATTGATTCTTCTTCTCGATGATAACTATTTGTGAGGCATTTTTTACTTTTCTTATTAGCACAATCTTCTCTTTGTTATTATTAGAGTGTGTGTCTCTTATTTCATCAAATAGCTACCAACAGGATGTTGGCTTTATGCTAGGGTCAAAACCTCTAACTCTTTGAGAGGAAAATCTGCACAAAATTCTTCTTATAGAGATTCCAATTAATGAATACCAAGGCCATAACCCTTGACCTATTTAGCCACTCCAAGACCAAGACACCAATCCTCTTATTCATAATTGTTTGAGATAACAGTGAGGCCATCACTACTGTACCATCGAGATCTTTATTATCGTTGCAACACCATTGATGCAACTTCATCGAGGTTTTCACCATACC
Source organism: Pinus taeda (assembly GCA_000404065.3). NCBI lineage: Eukaryota > Viridiplantae > Streptophyta > Pinopsida > Pinales > Pinaceae > Pinus > Pinus taeda. Next base: position 289,684 of record APFE031592092.1, on the reverse strand, counting down.
AACGAGATCTCCATATATGTGGATGATATATACACCTAAATCCACTGAGATCATGACCGTTTCACCATAGTTGCACCTTCACTGAGATCATAACCTTGTGACAGTGTCTCAATTAAGATCGAGACCATATCTATGCTAAGATCATGACTGCACCTTGAAGTATGTTGAGACAGAGTGTGTTACTATGAGACCTTCTCATCATAATTATGTGGAGACTGTGTTTGCTACTGTGGGATCCCTGAAATCACCTTCATCACCGAGACTATGATTGTACTTTCTTCACCGAGATTGTGACTATGTTCTCCTTGCACCAAGATCTTCCCTACCACAACTATGTCATTATTGTATCACTGAGATCCCTTAACTAAGCCAAGACTGGGACTGTGTCTTAGTATGCTAAGACAGTGCTTATAGGAGGCTAAGACATCACTGAAAAAACACAAAACTCCTTCTCCATCTGCAACGCTGAACTATTGTACTAATCCAATATTTCTGAGCCACTGTACTTGTCCGACATTTCAGAGGATCTGAATTCCTGTTCTTCATTTTTGTGCAAACCCTAGTTGGGTATATATAGTGGTTTTCCCTCCATATTTAGTCGACTTGAACCAACGAAGAGATGTGTCACTTCAAGTGAGCTAACATGAGTATATTCAATTCATTTTTCAGGCCGACATCAAGAGGATTGTGCTTTTCTTTTAGGAGGGCTTTTCTAGACACTAGGTTGACTTGTATATATTTTACAAATGCTCAAGAAGAGCTCTCCAGACATGACATTGACTCTTTGACTTAATAATAAATCCTAAGGCTCTCGATGGGAGACGCTAACAAATAAACCTCTTGTTTGTGATCTTTATAAATGATGAAATAAAAGAAATAAACCTCTTGCTCATGAGACTTTCATCGGAGTCTTCATATCTTTCCGGGAGATTTCCTAGTCAAATCTTCTTGGTCTTTTGGATGTTGATTGCCTTCATCATGGTTGCATATCTCACGATCTCTTCCTTCCTCACACATTCCATTCCCAGGAGCTTTCAATCAGAGTTTCTTAAGTGTAGTCAACTTCCTCATACTTCATATGAGGACATATTATATTGATTTCATCTAGTGTGACTTTTATGCCTTCCTGCATCCTTTTAGAGGAGGAGATCCTTTTTCTCTTGATCATGCTTCTTAAGATAGAAGTAATGATCCATGTTACCTAAAACCATACGACATGACATTATAATATTAAACACAAGCATACATACCCCATTTTACGTTTAGGTCATCTAGGCTTCTTCTAGCAGCTTCCTTGATTGAAAAGATCGTCAATCCCTTGACTTGCTTCATCATACCATCATCCCATGAATTCCATAAGTTGGAGTTCCTGATGAAACACTTTCTTCCTCTCTAGATTAGTGAACCCTCCGATGAGGATTCCATCAAAGAATCTTGAGGATCTTGCATATCCCCATCTGGCAAATGTTTTCCCTTTTGTATGATGAGCCTTGTTGTGGATGACTTCTTCATTTCCTGTAATGTCCAATGAGGTTCTTAAGAGCTATATCCTTCATGTTTGATTGCCATAGATTATGTCCTTCATGATTCCCATGGTGATATCACAAGCTCTTGTTTCTAATACTTCCATGATGTCATGATGCATCTTATTATCATGGTCATATCTATGAGACAAGATTTAGGAGCTTATGATAAGACCCTTTTGTGAAGGAGACCATCTCAGACATAGTATATATATGTTACTCCTTCCCTTGGTATTTTTCTCCAGCTTCCTCCATATTTCTGGTTATATAAACTTGTCTTGCTTAAGGACCAAACTTCCCTTTCCTTTCTGCAAATGTTTGAGTTCTTTAACCTTCAACACTTTTTCCCTCAACTTGTCTTTTTCTATCTAGCATAGAGACCACAAGTTGTTGAATGAGGTAACCTTCTTGTTCATGGACATTTGTCACCTTGCTCATCAGTTAGTGAATCAATTATGATCATATTCTTATCATCTCTCCCAAGTCTCCCACTTGAGATCTTATGAAGATATTCCTTCATCTTTTGATACCTTCAATTAGGTCTAAGTGATATGACCTTCTCCACTTCATTTCAGAGAGTATATCTTCTAGCATTTCATATACCTCTTTTATGTCTCCTTTCTTGCTACATAGGGATGTGAGGACCTTAAGAGTTCCCTCCCACGAATTCAAAGGAGACCTTTTTCCTTGATATGTTCACTGACTTCCCTTATCTATGAGGATTATGACAATCCTCCTTAATCCATGCAAGGACCTTTAATGACCCATCCAACCTATAGATCTCCTTGCAATCATGAAATCATTTTACCAAATTGATTAATGAAAATACTTACTTGACAAGTGAAAATGAACTCTTCTACTTGATCACTTTGATGATAGTGTGGCTTATTCTTGGATGGTCTTAAATGAGAGAGTATTTCCTTTTTCTATAAAATGTTTCTCCTTTTGATGACGATGATTTGTTGCTTCTTCGGATGATCTTCTTCTAGGGCAAGGAGATGATCCTTTCTTGAAGATGACCATGCCTTATTGCCTTCAATATGCTTTTCCTTCTTTTGTAGTGCACATCAAGACTACTTCTAGGGTTTCATCCTTTTCCAAGATGATGTGATCTTCGTTTTTGAGGTCCTTTGAGATACCTTTATTTGTAGACAACTTGATGAGGGTCTTGGTGGCCTTTTGATGATGATTGTGGAGACAAAAGTTCTTGTTGTTGTAGACTACTTCTTTGATCTAGGGCTTGATCCTTAAATGTAGATCTTGATCCCTTTTATTTGATATCCTTCAACCTGCTTTGATGTCCTTCTTGAAGCTTGATCCTTGAATGTCTCTTTGTTTCCCTTTCTTTGACTTCAGCACCTTAGCTTTGATACAATGTTGAAGAATCTAGGGCATTCAAGTTAATTGATTCTTCTTCTCCATGATAATTATTTGTGAGGCACCTTTTACTTTTTCTTATTAGCACAATCTTCTCTTTGTTATTATTAGAGTGTTTGTTTCTTATTTCATCAAATAGATACCAAAACAAAAGAGACAAGAACACAAGATGTTGGCTTTCTGCCAAGGCCAAAACCTCTCACTCTTTGAGAGGAGAAACCGCACAAAATTCTTCTTATATAGATTCCAATTGATAAATACCAAGACCATGACCCTTAACCTATTTAGCCACTATAATACCAAGACACCAGTCATCTTCTTCATCATTGTTGAGATAACACTGAGGCCATCACTACTACACCACCGAGATCTTCATTATTGTTGCAACACCATTGTTGCACCTTCACCGAGGTCTTCACCATACCAACGAGATATCCATATATGTGGATGAGATCTACACCTAAATCCACTGAGATCATGATGTTTCACCATAGCTTCACCTTCACGGAGATCATAACCTTGTGATTGTGTCTCCATTAAGTTCAAGACCATGTATATGCTAAGATCATGATTGGATTTCAGAGATCTGTGGTTTGTGCTTTTTGAGTCTTCCATCGGAGAATCCACAGTAAGATCATGATTGCACCTTGAAGTATGTCTAGACATAGTGTGTTACTATGAGACCTTCTCATCATAATTATGCCGAGACTGCTTATGCTACTGTGGGATCCCTTAAATCACCTTCATCTCTGACGACTAGTTTCAATATGGAAAACATAAATATTGATTCTAAATAATCTTATATACATAAAATTATGAGATAAAAGCAGTTATTGTAATATTACTCACTTATAATTTGTATGAATATAAAACTAAATTTAAGATATAAATCATTAAGTTGATATGATAATATCTTCTTCTTCTTCTTCTTATTCCTAGGATGGGATGCCACTCAGTAATTCTCATACGATCATGATCATTAGTCACCATTGGCCCTTCTCACAAACATTGAAGCTTGGATAGGTATTACACTATACTCTGCATTTGGTACATTCAAGTTTTAATGAGGGTTATATAGGGTTTAGTGCCTTCATAATGGTTGTTTCCTCCTGGATTGTCTCATGATTACAGGTTACCCTCATCCCCTCACTCATCCACAATTATGTTTGACATAGTGGTTGGTGTTGCATGCATAAAGGAATGTGTACCTTAGCTCAGCCTCCACTTCCCTCGCAATTTTGGTTAAGAAGAAATTATCAACCCACTTTGGTAGGATTTTCTTCTTTCAACTTTCTTCTTGGTCTCTTTGTATCTAGTCTAGGAGAGTTAGGCTACCATCCTAGTTTCTTCCTTCCCATTCCTTCAATGAGTCGATTGTCTTGGTTAACTTCTTTCTTTTTCTCTATGTCCAATTTGTGGAAGTCTAGTCTATTTGTTGCCTTTATGTGGTTCCTTTGCCTAGGAGTGTTAGCTCGCCTTCCCAGTCTCTTCCCTCCCATCATTCAAAGGGTTGACTATCTTTACCAAGTTCTTATGTTCACCTTGCACTAATTTCTATAGAAGTATGGTCTCTTTATAAATCCTTAGTGACTCCTCCCCTCCTAATCACACTGCCTCTTCTGTTAGGTCCCTATAATACTAGTGATTCCCCCATTATTATTGTCATTGTAGCCCGTTATTGTTATTTTTGTGCCCCTATTGACCCCATATTGTTATTATTGTGCCCTTACATTATTATTGTTATGTCATCTCTAATTATATTGTGACTCCTTAGACTCATATATATAGAAAGGAGGTTTTTTCATTTGTATCATCCAAGAATTATTCATTTGTGTAATATAAATCAGGTTTCCCCCTCGAAGAGGCTTATTTTGAAGTCATTGATCTATATTTTGTTCTATTTTTTGAGTTGGTTGCATAGCATTTGGTATCAGAGCTTTGGATTCTAGGGTTTCGCTGCTTCAAACATGTCATCGTGGAATTTTTGCTATAACTTTTTTTCAATGAAGCTTCAGAAGCTAAAAAAAAATCCATTTGAGACGAAATCGTGATGAATGTTGTATCAAAATTTCATACCATTTAGTGTTATATTTTCGGAGATTTGAACCGAAAAAGTTAGGGTTTTTGCAGGATCCTGAATTCCATCTCAAACAGGTGACCTTGGGAAAATCGTCATAACTTTCTCTCAAAGCATCAGATTCAAATTTCATAAAAAGTAACAGAAATAGGATGGATTGTAGTTTGTTGATACTGTTTTTAGGGCCTAGAGTTCAAACAATGATACATGGAACTTCGTACAAGTTCGCTATACTGAAAAAGTCTATAATCAGGTCATTGTGGGAGATTGGGCATAACTTCTTCTTGAAAAATCCAGTCTCGATCAGCGTTGTGGGTTGGAAAGAGGACATAGAGGGATACCACGGGATGAAATTGTAGACCTTAGAAATCTAAAATTACAGAGATACAACAGATTCAATATCGAGCTCCTACAAAGAGAAAAAAAGGTGTGTAGTCTTTTTAAAATTTTGCATAAGTTTTGTTTGAAAAATTAGTTTGAAGTCATTAAAAGGTCATAGTGAAGAAAATTATCATTACTTGATGCCTCGAAGAAAGAAAATGGCACACTTATTAAGCAACCCAAAAGCTCTACTATGACACATGAAGAAGAGGAAGAAATGTAACATGATATATCAAAATTACGAGACCAAGTGCAACAAATTTCATTCTCACAAAAAGTAACTGAAGCTAAGATGGATGGTTTTAAGAATGACATCAATGGTATATAAGCAAAACTGAAAGGCAACACTGAATATTTGAAGAAGTACATGGAAGGTTGGAAGGATGGTTTGACAAGGTTGCTACAAGAAAAACTTCCTAATGGCAAAAAGGTAGTAGGGGAAACTCATGATGAGAACAAAAGAAATGTTAATCATGATTTGAAGAAAGACAACATTGAAGATTTGAAGAAAGACATGGAAGTTTTGACAAAGTTGATACAAGAAAGGCTTCCTAATGACGAAAAAGCAGTAGTGGAAACTCATGATGAGAATAAAAGAAATGTTAATCATGATTTCATACACTCTAACTTTGGAACAAAGACCCGCCACATTCCAAAGATCGATATGGGGAATTTTGATGGGAAGATCCCATAACATGGATACTAAAGATGGAACAATATTTCGATCTCCATAATGTGCAAAACACAGAAAAGGTACACATTCAACTTTATATTTGGAACCCGATCAGTTTGTATTATCGATGGCTTTGCTTTTGTAAACAAATTGTCACTTGGTCAATTTGTACGGAGGAAATGATAGCACATTATGAGGATACAAAGAGCAACACCTTCTTTAGCCAATTGATAAATCTCAAACAAAAGGGTTCAATGGTGGAGCACATTGAGGACTTCCAAAAATTGAATATAACGGTAAATTATATTCCAGAGGAGCATATGATTGATGTGTTCATAGGGACTTTAAAGGATAACATCCAACATGAGGTTGCCTTTGGGAACCTGATTCATTGGAGAAGGCATTCAGGTTGGCAAGAAAAATTGAAAGCAAAATTATGGCAACAAGAAAGCCTACCACTCAAAACTATAAAGATGGAAGTGTTGTTGCCCCTAGCCTTCCACAACCTACAAGGTTGACACCACAAAAATTGTTAGAAAAAACAGAGAAAGGGCTTTGTTACAGTTGTGATAGAAAATACACTAAAGGTCATAAGTGTGCTGAGAATAAATTATTTTAGATAGATTGTGAAGAGGAAGAAAAGGAACAAGAAACATCAAAACAAGATTATATACACCAGGAATCAACCCTAGAGAAAGAAGAAATTAATCTAACCATATCTTGTAATGCATTGGCAGGAATCACCTCTCCCCAAACTCTCAAGATAGAAAAACATATCAAGAAGAAAAATGTAATAGTGTTGATTGCTTCAGGTAGTACCCATAATTTTATTCATTGCAAGATAGCCATGGAATTGAATTGCTTCCTATATCCAACACCAGAGTGTCAAGTAATGGTTGCAAATGGAGGAACCATAAATTGCTCTAGAAAGTTCCATAATATCAAGCTATCCGTAGGAGAATATTTATTAAATAGTCCAATGCTTTCTATTCCAATGGGTGGTGTTGATGTTGTACTAGGAGTCTAATGGCTACATTCTTTGGGTATGATAGCTTTTAATTTACAAGAACTTTTCTTGAAAAAAAATTGCAAGGAAAGAAATTTGAATTAAGGGGTATCGCAGGGAAATAGAGAAAGATAATCAGCTCTAACGGCATGACAAAGATTCTAAAGAAAGAACAATGGGGCGTAATTGCACAATTATGTTCATTAGAGGTTCCTACATTGAAATCATCTATTTCTCCATATCTCCAAAAAGTCTTGGACAATCATTCCAAGGTGTTTGAGACTCCCAAAGGCCTCCCACATATTCGTGATCATGATCATTCTATTCATTTGATTCCAGGAAGTTTTCCTCCAAACAATAGACCTTACAAATATCCCTATGCCCAAAAGAGTGAAATTTAACATATGGTTTCAAAAATGCTAGAGGCTAGTATAATTCAACCTAGTCAAAGTTCTTTCTCTGCTCCAGTAGTATTGGTGCACAAGAAGGATGGATCATGGCACATGTGTTCGGATTATAGGGACATCAACAAGCTTACTACTAAAAATAAATTTCTCATTCCCGTCATTGATGAATTATTTGATGAATTACATGGAGCAATTTACTTCACCAAGTTGGATCTCCGTTCATGATATCATCAAATCAGAATGAAGATTGAAGACATTCTGAAAATATCATTTAGAACTCATGTGGGTCTTTATGAATTTTTGGTCATGCCTTTTGGCCTTACCAATGCACCTTCTACATTTCAAGGTTTGATGATTTCAATTTTCAAACCCTTAGAAAATTTGTGTTAGTATTTTTTGATGATATACTAATCTACAACAAGTCTTCGAAGGATCATGTTCAACATGTTGACAGGGTGCTCAAACTATTGGAGGAGAAACAATTATATGCAAAAACCTCCAAATGTTTCTTTGGAGTATAGGAGGTGGAATATATGGGTCATATTGTATCTCATGAAGGTGTTAAGGTCGACCCTAGCAAAATTAAAGCCATTAAGGAATGGAAAATCCCCACATCCATAAATCATCTGCGAGGATTTCTCAGATTAACAGGGTATTATCACAAGTTTGTTAATAATTATGGGAAAATAGCAACACCTCTAACAACATTACTAAAGAAAGATGCTTTTTCTTGGGCTGCAGAAGCAACGAAGGCCTTTGAACATCTTAAAGAGGCAATGTGCCAAGCACCGGTCTTACCTATGCTGGACTTCATAACAACCTTTATTGTGGAATGTGATGCCTCGGGAAATGGAATTGGTGTTGTTTCAATGAAAGAAGGAAGACCCATTGCTTTTGAAAGTCATCCAATCAACTGAAAGTATTTACACAAAGTTATTTATGAAAAGGAAATGTTAGCAATACTACATGTACTTAAGAAATGGCGACCTTACCTAATGGGAAGACACTTCATGGTAAAAACAGATCATGATAGTCTTAAATACTTTTTAGAACAAAGATTATCTTCAAAAGAGAAGAAAAAATGAGTCACAAAGATGTTGGATTATGACTTTGAAATCATCTACAAAAAGGGAAGCAAAATGTTGTTGCAAATGCACTCTCAAGAAAGGATGAGGATGTGAAAGCATTTCTTTTTGTCATTTCTATCATCCAACAAGATTGGATAAACGAAGCAAGGGATGAATGGAAGAATGGCGAAGAAGTGTGGGCACTCATTCAAAATTTGCAACAAGATCCCAGTACATCTAATACATTTAGCTGGAAAAATGATTTGTTATGGTACAAATATCGCTTACACCTCTGTAAGAATTCCCAACTCAAACAAAAGATTCTTTTGGAATTGCACACCTCTCCCTTAAGAGGGCACTCGAGATTTTTAAAAACTTACTATAAGGTTAAGAAGGAACTTTTTTGGGATGGCCTTAAATCTGATATTCAAAATTTTGTGGCGGAATGTTTGGTTTGCCAACAAAATAAAGTTGAGACAATTAAGACCCTGGGTCTGCTACAACATTTATCCATTCCAAGTCAACATTGGGAGGATGTTTCAATGGATTTTATCGCACATTTATCAAGTTCAAAGGAAAGAGTGTCATCATTGTGGTAGTTGATGGACTTACCAAGTATGGCCACTTTTGTGTATTATCTCATCCATTTAAAGCTAGTGCAATTGCTACTACATCTATGGAAACAATTCAAAAGCTACATGGCAATCCAAAGATTGGTACTATGGCATACAAATTGGAGCTTCCTGCATCTTCCTAAGTGCACCTAGTTTTCCATGTTTCATGCTTAAAGAAGGTTATAGGTGACAAGCTCCCAGTTCAAACAATATTGCCAGAACTTGACGAGGAAGGAAAAAGCATATTGGAACCTGAAGCAGTCACAGAAATAAGAACTTGACTGCTATGAAATCGATCAATTTCAAAGTATCTCATCAAGTGGAAGTACTTACCCACTGAAGATTCCACATGGGAGGACGAGAATTTTATACAAAAGTATCCAAAAATTACTGAAGTGTTGAGGACAACACTTTTTTGAAGGAGAGGGGCACGTTAGGTCCCTATAATACTGGGGATTCCCCCATTATTATTGTCATTGTAGCCCCTTATTGTTATTGTTGTGCCCCTGTTGACCCCATATCGTTATTATTGTTCCCCATAGAATCCCACTATTGTTATTGTCGTGCCCTTACATTATTATTGTTATGTTGGCTTTGATTATATTGTGACCCCTTAGATTCTTATATATAGAAAGGAGGTTTTTTCATTTGTATCATCCAAGAATTATTCATTTGTGTAATGTAAAGGATGTTGCCCCCTCGAAGAAGCTTATTTTAAAGTCGTTGATCTATCTTTTCTTCTATTTTGTGAGTTGGTTGCATAATATCTTCACTCCCACTATGTATCTACCTCCCACTATGCCTCACATTAGAGTTGGTTAAGGTCATTGCAGTTGTCATAAGCGTCAAGGTTATTCATGAACTCTTGTACAATAAAATACAGAGAACTCAACAACAACCTATTGGGAATAAAATCCACAAGTAGCCATGAATTAAATCAATAAAGCAAAATAGAGGTCAAGGTGGAGAGATAATTCATCCAGGATGAGGAGAAAGAAGAAAATGTAAGACAATGGTGATGCCAGCCTAAGCCGACAATACCCATAGTATGCATATAAAATGTATAATCTCGTATGTCCTAGGTTTTTCAATGACCTACCTAGTCAAACCTCCATGAATTATGGCCTAAGGCCCCTAAATAAAATCTCATGTGGAAATGTTTCGAAGACTATTCAACAGTCTAATTCTTAATTAACCTCTCCAGCGAAATCTTGTTCAACCTCATAAACTTTCATTAGTTCTTAAACTCGTGCATATTAACCATACCCTCTTACTCTGGTCTCAGATTTACTCAAAACTAATCATACCATGGTTAATTTCCCTTAATCCACTTTATTATAGAAATATACATAAATCGCTTTAACTTTACCTTTCCACTTTTTTCATGGCTTTGGCACATTTCCCAAGGCTCACGTACAAATGACGCAAGATGACGCAGGATTGAACAGTAATTGAATAGCACCAATTGAACAACAATTGAACAACGCCTGATTGAACAACAATTGAACAATGCCTGATTGAACAGTGCCCGATTGAACAACAATTTAACAGCAATCCATCCCACGTTTACTTTCACTCTTCGTCGTTGATTTTCACTCTCCGGATCTAACGGTCATCACTTGTCCCGATCACTAAACAATATGATCGCCATCCTCCACCGATTGATCAAGACACACTTGATCTAACGGTCATTAACGATATCGCACGAGAAACTTGCACAACACTTAATCACCCTCACGGAGCTGATATGAATTACCAGTCCTCGGCCTATAAAAGTTCGGGTCCGGTACTTAGATTAGCGTCCGTTCATTTTTTAGCCCGATATCCATTGAATAACAGTAGCCATTAGAACCTACGGTTCGCAGGACTCCCGTTAACACACAGTATAATAACAGGGCCAACCCCCACTGTTGACTTCGATACAAACGTTTGAACTTGCAATCAACGACTAAGCTCGATTTTGGGCCTTCAACCTCAATCAAGAACTTTCGCGCTCTCCTATCCTGTGGTCTAGTCCTTCGCCATTCTGCTTCCACCATTCATATCTATTGATCTAAAAGATCTCACGGATCTCATTCTTTTCTGCCTACTTCGCATTTAGGTCGATTCTTAGTGTTCCTGTGGTTTCAGGTTTCTTCCAGGGTTCTGATCTTTAGTTGTACTGCATCGCAACTCCTCCCTAAATATGTTTGCGCCTTTATGCTTCCTTCACCTCTGATGTTACGTCCCTATACTACTAGTGTAACCCCTTATTGGTATTAGTACAACCCCCTTATTACATTGTTGTGCCCATATAGTCCCCATATTGCTATTATTGTGCCCCATAGAAGCCCACTAATGTTATTATTGTGCCATTACATTATTATTATTATGTCGGCTCTAATTATATTATGACCCCATAGACCCCTATATATTGAAAGGAGGTCTTGTCATTTGTATCATCCAAGAATTGTTCATTTGTGTAATGTAAAGGAGGTTGCCCCCTCAAAGAGGCTTATTTCTAAGGCGTTGATCTATCTTTTCTATCTTTTTGTGAGCGGGTTTCATAACATTTGGTATCAGAGCTGTGGATTCTAGGGTTTCGCTACTCCAAACAGGTCATCGTGGAATTTGCGCTATAACTTTTTCGCTACAAAGTTTCCGAAGTTAAGAAAAAAACCCATTTGAGAAGAAATCAGTTTGAACCTCACATCCAAATTTCAGATCTTTTTGAGCTATATTTTCAGAGATATGATCTGAGGAAGTTGGCATTTTTGCAAACTCCCGAATTACATTCCAAACAGGTGACCTGGTGAAAATTCTCATAACTTTGGTTTTGAGCATTAGATTGAAATTTCGTAAGAAGTTACAGAAAGAGAACAGACTGTGGTTTCCTGTGTATATTTTTTAGTTCCGAAGGTCAAAACAGTGACACGTGGCACTTCATACAAGTTTGCTCTTCTGAAAAGGTATATAATCAGGTCATCTTGGGAGATTGTGCATAACTATTTCTTGGAGAATCTAAATTTGATCAGATTGGTGGCATTGGAAAGAGGACACAGAGAGCTATAGCAGGTCGCAATTTCAGAACTAGAAGTGTCGAAATTACAGAGTTACAGTCGCTTCAGGATTGAGCTCCTAAAATCAAGAAAAGTCGATATGAGGAAGTTTGATGGCAAGGATCCGGTAAATTGGATACTACAGATGGAGCAATATTTTGATCTACATGAGGTGCAACTGTTACAAAAGGTATGTATTGCATCTTAATATTTAGAACTAAATCAATTTTTATGGTATAAAGGGCTTTGTTCTCGTAAACCACTTGTTACGTGGTCAATTTTCACGAAGGAAATGATAGCACATTATGAGGATACAAGGAGAAACACCTTGTTTATCTAATTGATAAATCTCAAACAAAAGTGTTCAATGGAATAGCACATTGAGGAATTTCAAAAATTGAACATAAGGGTAAATGATATTCCATAGAAGCAAAGGATTGATGTCTTCATAGGTACTTTAAAGGATAACATTAAACATGAGCTTCGTCTTTGGGAACCTGATTTATTGGAGAAGGCATTCAGGTGGGCAAGAAAAATTGAAAGAGAAATTATGGAAACAATGAATCCAACCACTCATGACTATAATTATGGAATTGTTTCTTCTTCTAGCCTTCCACAACCTACAAGGGTTACACGACAACAATTGGAAGAAAAAAGAGAAAAAAGGCTTTGTTACAATTGTGATAAAAAATACATTAAAGGTCATAAATGTGCTGAGAAGAAATTATTTTACATTGATTGTGAAGAGGGGGAAGAAAAGGATCAAGAAACGTCAAAAGAAGAGTATATACACCAGGGACCAACCCCAGAGAAAGAAGAAATGAATCCGAACACATCTTGTAAAGCATTGGAAATAATTACTACTCCTCAAACTCTTAAGATAGAAGGACATATCAAGAAGAAAAAGGTTCAAGAAGTGAAAGACCACATCAAGAAAGAAGAAATGAATCCGACCATATCTTGTTATGCAATGGCCGGAATTACCACTCCTAAAACTATCAAGATAGAAGGACATATCAAGAAGAAAAATGTTCAAGAAGTGAAAGATCACATATAGCATCAAGAAATGAATCTGACCATATCTTGTAATGCACTAGAAGAAATTACCACTCCTCAAACTGTGAATATAGAAGGACATATCAAAAAGAAAAATATTCAAGCAATGAAAGATCACATCAAGCATCAACAACAAGTTCTCCAACTGTTAAAGGATAACGCCACTTTGGTGCATAATCGAATGAAACAACAGGCAGATCGACATCACAATGAAAGAAGTTTTGATGTAGGTGATTAGGTATTTTAATGGTTACATACATACAAACAAATGTCCCTCAAGAAAGATATTTATGAGAAGGAAATTTTGGCAATACTACATGCACTTAAGAAATGGCGACCTTACCTAATGGGAAGACACTTGAAGGTAAAAACGGATCATGATAGTATTAAATATTTTTTAGAACAAAAATTATCCTCTGAAGAGCAAAAAAAATGGGTCACAAAGATGTTGGGTTATGACTCTGAAATCATCTACAAAAAATGGAAGCAAAATGTTGTGGCAAATGCACTCTCAAGAAAGGACGAGGATGTGGAAGCATTGTTGTGTGCCATTTTTATTATCCAACCATATTGGATAAATTAAACAAGGTATGAATGGAAGAAGGACGAAAAAGTGTGGCCACTCATTCAAAAGTTGCAGAAGATCCCGTTCAAACAATATTTCCAGAACTTGAAGAGGAAGGAAAAATCATATTGAAACCTGGAGCAGTCACAGAAACAAGAACCCGACAGCTACGAAATCGATCAATTTCAGAGTATCTCATAAAGTGGAAGAACTTACTAGCTGAAGATTCGACATGGGAGGACAAGAATTTTATACAGGAGCATCAAGAACTACTCAAGCATTGAGGACAACACTTTTTGAAGGAGAGGGGCATGTTAGGTCCCTATACTACTAGTGTAACCCCTTATTGTTATTAGTACAACCCCCTTATTATATTTTTGTGCCCATGTAGTCCCCATATTGTTATTATTGTGCCCCATAGAAGCCCACTAATGTTATTATTGTTCCCTTACATTATTATTATTATGTCGGCACTAATTATATTATGACCCCATAGACTCCTCTATATAGAAAGGAGGTCTTGTCATTTGTATCATCCAAGAATTGTTCATTTGTGTAATGTAAAGGAGGTTGCCCCCTCGAAGAGGCTTATTTCTAAGGCATCGATCTATCTTTTCTATCTTTTTGTGAGTTGGTTTCATAACATCCGATGTAACGTTAAAGGCTTCCTCCTATACTGTCGGTGTGTACAAAGCCGTAACACCTCTCTGTCACTCTTCGTTGTATTTCACCTCTGGTTCTGCACATGCAACTTCTATTATATAAAACTACTCTAGTTCACACACATATTATAGCTAAATTACTCCACACACAAACATAAACTCAGAATCGATTTGTTTGCATTAATAAACAGGTATTTGCACAATTTCTTCTATGCGGTCTGATTTCCAATATCAGTGGCCTCTGTTTCACAATTTGCCCGTAGGCTTACAATAAACCTCTTCACACTCTAATTCCTAACTAACTAGCTAACCAGCTAACCTCTAACTATGCCTTTTAGGCTTACATTTATACAAAAGGATTCTACAACCAATTCCTGGTTTAGATCCATAAACTTCTCAACAAAACCCTAAAATCTCTTCCTTATCTCTAGGGATCCTCTCTAATCCACAAAATCATGAACCAACTCCTAATCTAAGATTTTCATTAATTCTCAAATCTCTCAATCTCTCAATTATCCTGATTCTCTCATATTCTCCTACATTCGAGAACATTTACAATATGCTTCACAATACTCAATTAATTCCTATTTTCAGTAAAATCGCTCAAAACCTAAGTAATTACATTAATTCAACACTTAGGAAACCAAATGCCTTAAAATACAAGACCCCCTATGTCTACTAAAATACAATGATATTGTTAAGCTGAATGCTCCTGCATCAGACTCTCAAAGTAGAAAATTTGCATGATCTCTTGATCATATGTCTTCATATGTTGATAGAAAACCTCCAGGGTCCCAAACTTTAGTTTGTAGTTGTCTGAATGCTCTGCGCCTCTGTTGTTGTTGTATGTCTACTATCTTATGTTTTATTTTCCTCTCCTTGTCAATCAGGTTCAAATTCTGATTGATCATCCTTCCTGCTGCTATCAATATTCTCCATATGGTCTATTTCATCATCAACTGCCATAATTTTTCAATTTCCATTTCCAGCACATCCTTGGGCTGGTCCATACTTGCCACTTATCGTTTCCTCTTTCTCTTTGTTTCAGGTCGTTGTTGTTATCTACTAACTCTTAAAACTTATGTTCTTCACTTATTTTTACTTGTTCTCTCATTCTTACTTGTTCTATTATTCTTACTGGTTCTACTACTTTTACCGCCACCCTTACATCCTTACCCTCTTTCATGATTATCTCTATTTGTATTGAATCCTAACTTTCCAGCATTCTCTCCAACAATTTAACATCTCTGTTCCATGGATTAAATACTTCCACAGAATATTCCTCTTTCATTTTTATTTGGCTGCCCATTTGTGCCAAATTTTCTCCAACATCTGCAACTAGACCTGCACTCACCAAAAAATTATTAAAATAAAAATCATAAGACTTCTGTGTCTTTTCTTCCTTGGCAACACATCAATATACTGCTCTGGTTCTTCCTCCTTTGTCAGCACATCAGTTTGCTGATTTGAATTCTCAACAGAATCCATGAGACTGTCAACTAGCCTCTCCTCTACACCATTCATTTTAATAATGCATTCATGTCCTTGTCCGCTGTAGTGAACATCTTCATTCTTATTCAGTTCTGAATTTACAACCTAAACACTTACTTTTTGGTTTTCTAGCCTTTTCTCCAAAAGACTTAACTCATGCCATAAATTTGCTATCTCACTTGGAATTTATTCTAAAAGCTCTGTACAATCCTCACTATCTTCTTCTCTGTCACAAGTATAACTTCTTGTTGACACTACTTCTTCATTCTTGATTAGAATAAAATTTTGATCCTCCATCTCTGGTGATAGTTTTATATGTCTATCCATCGCTCTCCCTTTGGCCATTTAAGAAAACCAATTCCTCTTTGTCCTCATCAATAGAAAATTCCTTATCATAAGACATAACTGTCTCATCTCCACTGAAGATATTTCTTCCACTAAGCAAGGAATTTATGAACTCCTTCTACTGTAATAACTCAACTTGATCTTCATTTGAAAGACAGTCATCATTATACTTTACTTGGAAAATTTCAGCGTCATTCAAGACAGTTCCATAAGATGGTTTGTCTTCTGCAATACCTACATTCACACACAACTTGTCAGATGTATAACCACAAGACCTCATGATCTCATTTGATGATTCAATCACCGGGTCTTCTTGTTATTCCAATTCCTCTACATGACATACAAATATTTCAATGGTCTTCTCTTCAATCTCATCAAGTCCTTCACTTGACTGCTTGATATCCTTCTCTACTTCTTCTTTCGTAACAGAATTTAGATTATGCCTGTCTTCTTCCTCCTTTACGACAATATCATCAAATTGTCCTTCTTCGCATGTTTCACCTGCGAACATACACATATTATCAAATTTAAAATCATGTGACCCTTTGGTCTCACTTGAAGTTTCAGTCTTCAAGTCTTCATCTTCATCTTCACCCAGAACTTCACCATGCTCTGGTTCACAAATGGACACTTCCATTTCCAACTCAACTTCTCTGAGTTTTCCAATCAACCACTTTACTTGCTTCTGTCGTAGCCTTCTCTGTAATTTATGCCACTCCACTGGCTTCTTCCTTAACACACAACCTAGTCTTTGGCTTTCCTCTAGCAGCATTGTTAACACATCGAGTTATTCTCTTATCACAACCATCTCCTTGTCAAACTCCGCTTGACTCATCCTCTTGCCATTTTCCTTAGCATTCTCCTTCTTCACTTTTCTTCTGTTGTGTTCTTCCTCAGAACCTTCACTATGACTATCAGTAGTCATCTTCTTCTCCATGTCTATGAATTCCTCACTCATTCCCTATGAGCTGCATTAAAGCCTCTGTAGCAGCAAATCCTACCTGCTGCCACTTACCTCACCAAGCTTTCCTTTGTACTTGGTCTTTAGGCAAGCTCTTGGTTCGCTATCTCTGGAACCTCCTTTGAGCACTTCTCTCTGCTCCTTCTAGGCTTCAACTCATCTGCATCTTCTAAGAACACAACTGTCCTCTTTATCCAACCTCTGTTGAAATTCCTCAAGGTTTTGCCACATTCTGCTTTCATTCATTAACTTTTACCCGCTTCTTTTATCCCTTAGCAATTCTACCCACATCCTCTATGGAATTACCTTTGCGTGCTGCAACAATACCTCTGCATGATCTAGTTCTACCATTCACCTGCACTTTGAATGGATTGTTCTCTGTTTCCTTGCATCTGCAAGTTCTCCCAATATTCTGCTATACTTTATCTCTACGTACCTACAGTTTGTCAGATTAGAATCTGATCTCCTCTTGCCTGCATACACATATTAACACATAACTCTGTTCTAAATTTTCACAAAGAAATTTTCACGCAGGATTTCTTTATGCTGCTTTACCAAATGTCTCAATCACAATTCTTCTCTGATACCAAATGATGCCAGCCTAAGCCGACAATACCCACAGTATGCATATAAAATGCATAATCTCGTCTGTCCTAGGTTTTTCAATGACCTTCTTGGTCAAACCTCCATGAATTACAGCCTAACCCCTAAATAAAATCTCATGCGGAAATGTTTGGAAGACTATTCAATAGTCTAATTCTTAATTAACCTCTCCAGCGGAATCTTGTTTTGCCACATAAACTTTCATTAATTCTTAAACTCATGCATATTAACCATACCCTCTTACTCTAGTCTCGGATTTACTCAACAGTAATCATACCATGGTTAATTTCCCTTAATCCGCTTTATTATAGAAATATAAATAAATCGCTTTTAACTTTACCTTTCCATTTTTTCCACGGCTTTGGCACATTTCCTGAGGCTCACCTAAAAATGACGCAAGATGACGCAAGATTGAACAGCAATTAAACAGCACCGATTGAACAGCAATTGAACAACACTTGCAATTCAACAATAATTGAATAGCACCCAATTGAAAATCAATTGAACGATGCCTAATTGAACAGCAATTGAACAGCACTCGCAATTGAACAACACTTGCAATTGAATAACAATTCGTTCCACATTGACTTTCACTCTCAGCCATTGATTTTCTCTGTCCAGATCTAACGGTCATCACTTGTCCCAATCACCAAAACAATCAAATCGCCATCCTCCACTAATTGATCAAGACATGCTTGATCTAACGGTCATTAACGATATCGCACGAGAAACTTGCACGACACTTAATCACCCTCACGGAGCCGATATGAATTATCAGTCCTCGGCCTATAAAAGTTTGGGTCTAGTACTTAGATTAATGTCCGCTCATTTTTTAGCCTCATATCCATCGGATAATAGTAGCCATTAGAACCTACGGTTCGCGGGACTCTCGTTAACACACGGTTTAATAACAGGGCTAGCCCCCGTTGTTGACTTCGACACAAATGTTTGAACTTGCGATCGACGACTAAGGTCGATTGCGGGCCTTCAACCTTGATCAAGAACTTCTGCACTCTCCTATCCTGCGGTCTAGTCCTACGCCATTCTGCTTCCACCATTCATATCCGTTGATCTAAAAGATCTGACGATTCTCATTCTTTTCTGCCTACTTCATGTTTAGGCCGATTCTTAGTGTTCCTATGGTTTCAGGGTTCTTCCAGGGTTCTGATCTTTAGCTGTACTGCATCGCAACTCCTCCCTAAATCCGCTCGTGCCTTTATGCTTCCTCCACCTCCACTGTAACGTTAAAGGCTTCCTCTTGTATTGTCGGTGTGTACAAAGCCGTAACACCTCTCTGTCACTCTTCGTTGTATTTCGCCTCTGGTTCTGCACATGAAACTTCTGTTACATAGAACTACTCTAGTTCGCACACATATTATAGCTAAATTACTCCACACACACACGTAAACTAAGAATCGAGTTGTTTGCATTAATAAACAGGTATTTACACAGTTTATTCTCTGTGGCCTAATTTCCAATATCAGTGGCCTTTGTTTCACAATCTGCCCGTAGGCTTACAATCAACCTCTTCACACTCTAATTCCTAACTAACTAGCAAACCAGCTAACCTCTGACTATGCCTTTTAGGCTTACATTTATACAAAAGGATTCTACAACCAATTCCTGGTTTAGATCCATAAACTTCTCAACAAAACCCTAAAATCTCTTCCTTATCTCTAAGGATCCTCTTTAATCCACAAAATCATGAACTAACTCCTAATCTAAGATTTTCATTAATTCTCAAATCTCTCAATCTCTCAATTATTCTGATTCTCTCATATTCTCCTACATTCGAGAACATTTACAATATGCTTCACAATACTCAATTAATTCCTATTTTCATTAAAATCACTCAAAACCTAAGTAATTACATTAATTCAACACTTAGGAAACCAAATGCCTTAAAATACAAGACCCTATCTCTACTAAAATACAATGATATTGTTGAGCTGAATGCTCCTGCATCAAATGGGTTGTTGATATCGGTACCAGTAGAGGTCGTTATAAAAAATATCTCCAAATTGTTGATCTTTACAAGCAAGTAAAGACAATTATGAGAAAAGTACCAGTGGAAAGAATTAAAGCTCGATGAGAAATTTTGCTTTGCATTGATACCCTTTAATTGCAAGTAAAAAAAAACTAGACAAAAACGTGTCTCTACTGCCTAAAAAGATTACAAACTTGGACTCCATGGACTCTGAAGAAGAAGTAAAGAAATCGAAAAAACAATTTCAATAGATTCTCTCTTAAGTTAACATGTTTAGATTTAAGAATTTTGTTTTATTTTTATTGAAAAGTTAACTTGAAAATCAAAATAGATATAGATATAAGCAAAGTAGTAGTTTTCTTGATAGCAAAAGACTCATAAACTCATTTTATTATATTATTTTTCTATAATTTAATAATATTAAATAAAAAACTATACTTTCACTGCCACTAATTGATTTTCCCATTAATTAATCACTAAACACAATTTAATTTTTAAATTAATTAAATATAATCTAAATACCTTTTCATATATATATTATTATTAATAATTTAAATAAAACCTCTCTTTATAGTCACAATCATTATTTATTATATTCATATCAATTATCACTATCACCACAACCACTTTATACCATATATTGAAATTTTGTCACTTTAATACCATATGTGTGGAAATGATGTGCCACTTTAACACCATCCTCTCTTTTTAAGAAGAATTTCCTACCCACCATGAAATTTTATGAACATTGTCAAAGACCAGTACTATCCTCAATGCCATGGAATTCAATCAAATACTCCACACCACGTGAAGACAAATGACATGGAAAAATTTTCATACTTTAATGAAAGTGCTTACTCCAAAGTTAAGAAAAACAATTGAGAGGTAAGTGAGTTTTTTCATAAAAATATATTTTTAAATATAAATATTTATTATTAAATTATAATAATTTTTCAATAAATAATATATATAACAAATTTTTATTTTATATATATTTTAAATTATTATATAATTATAAATTGTATTTTAAGGTAAGTACCCAGGTTAAAAAAAAATACATGCATGACATGTGAATGAAAAGAACTCCAACTTATTTTCTAGCCAAAAAAGTCCACCATGGTAGGTCCAACTACCAACTTCATTATCAATCTACAGCATGGAAAAGTTAATAATATCGTAAAGTAGGTTATAAGTTATCAACAAAATTCTTCATACCTATCCATTGGTATTTTTAATGGCGTTTATAATGTTTAATATAGAGATGAAATTTGATATATTTAAATCATATGATGCTTTAATGGTTTTTAAAGTCAAGGATAATATTTATTTTATTACATATATTATATGTATATATATTTTATAATTAAAATTTAAAAATAATTTAATGAATTAAAAATAATAATAATAATATATTTAATTGATTGATTAAAAATATTAATAATTTTATACATTATTATTCTTAATAAAATTTTGTTCGAAATTTATTAAAACATTATATGAATTTTATGGAATATTAAAATTTTAAGAATATTTGTAAGGTGAATTTTATTGCTTTAAAAGAATTGGGTTTTATATCAAAAGATAGATTTGACTTGTGAGTCTTTTACTGGGAGACTTTGTCATAACCAAAAAAAATATTCTTTTTAGAGAGGATAAGGATAACCAAACACGGAGTGAAGTACAACACTAGTTTCATGCTTGGTAAATGGAAGGATAAGATAGTTAACCATAAGTAAGATTTATGTGATGGAATCGGGGAATGATGGAGGGATCGGGCGCAGGGGCGCAGGCTGGATCTAGGGTCGGCTGGGTCGAGGGCCTAGAACCCTACTGGTAACAACAGCTATACACCATGATGCAATCGGACAGTACTTCGGAGGACAGCGTCAGCGTCAGTAGGGCAGGTGGCGGTCTAAATCACGAGGACGACAGCCGGGGAATAGCCGGATGTAAACGTTTTTGAAACGGGGGTTTTCAACTGTGTAAAAATAAGGAGAAAAATTATGTGCTGGCATTTTCACTCAAATAGACCCAGCATCGAACCTGCAGAAGTTTCAACGACCGGGGAATATTTCTAGTAACCCTCTCCAGTAACCATGGTTAACCCTAGCGAATTTGTGGAACTAGACCCAGCTCTAGAGGATATCCTATCGGTCTGGGGGAAGGATCCAACCGTTCAGAACTTGGAATGGTATTTTGGAGCTACAGGAAGTCGCGAATCGTTTCTCTCGCTCTGGAAGGGTTAAGAAATAGCAATATGTTCAAACTCCAGTCGGAAGGAAACTTGGAAGGGAACGGGTTAGGTCACCATGGCAACAAGGGTTTGCAGTAGATAAGCGGGCCGGAGGAAAATGTGCTGCATGCAAGCTTTCTCCATCCTCCAGAAATCAAAGGTAAGCTCTTCCCTACCGGTCCTGTTCTTTCAAGAGGTCTAGAGGACATTGTAAATTCTGGAGCGTCATTAGGGTTAAGATTTGATGGGGGTATTGGAAGGGCATCGGTAGTCACCAGGGCTTCCCTTGCCAAAGGCCTGGTAAGCCCCAATAGGACCGAAGGAAGGAAGGAAGTTGGCCATGTTGGAATCTTGGAGCCACGAAAGCTCCCATCAGGACCTGCATTCGAAGAGTCGGAAGCAAATCGTTTTCTATCAGGGCAAGGTAATGCACCAGACAGCAAAACGTTATCAGCCCCCAATGTGCCAAGGAGCCCATCTCTGGAGAGGCACGAGCCGGAACACCAAGATAGGAATGAGGCGGGCGAGCCAATAAGGGAGGAAGGTTACGGGACCAGGAAGTCAGGAGAGAAAAGAAAGAAGCAGAGGCCGATTAACTCAAAGGACCTAGAAAAAAATTTGGTGCTTGGAATGGATGTGAAGATAGAAGAGGCGCTGGAAGTGGCAGAATGCACCCTGGTAGGTAGGGCGAGAGGGAAAAAATACTCTTCCAACTTCATCCAGTCATGGGGAGAAAAAAATTGGCAATCAGATCTTATTAGAAGCTTCAAGATATCGGTCTTAGCAAAAGGCTGGTTCATGGTGCGTTTTGAGAACAAGGAAGTGGCAGATTGGGTTGTAGAAAGGAATTGGGCTTTCGGAAATATCCCTGTTCTTTTAAAAAAATGGAGTTCATTGTTCGATGCGATGCACGAGAAAACGGATGTCTTTCCGGTATGGGTTCAGGCCCCGGGGTTGCCCTCTTTCCTTTGGGAAGAATCAGTGTTCAAGTCAATAGGAAATAAGCTGGGCACCTACTTGGAAGCAGATATGTCTTTCTTGCAAACCCAGAACAAAGTTATGGCGAGGATCCTAGTCAATCTAAACCCTCGTGGAGGACTAGCAGAGAAAATTAATATACAGTACAAAGAATATGCCTTTGAACAGATCCTGGACTATGAGCATTTGCCTTTTAGATGCCATATATGTCACGCATATGGACATTTGGCCAGGGACTGCCCATTGTGGAGGCGACGTAGAAGATATCAGAGGACGGCAACTCAGATGGAGAGGAAAGCCAATCAGAATCAGATTCTCCAGAGGTTAGAGCCAACAGTCCTCCAGACCGAAGGGGATATGGTGGTGGATACCCCTCAGGAGGGGAAGACATCGGAGGAAGCCATTTAAATCACCCCGGACAAGAATAAAGAATCAGAAGTCGAGCCTGGGAACGAAGCAGCAATCCAGGAGCTCATCAAGGAAGCGGCAGCCATTCAAAATCCTATCCAAAGCAATGACTTAAAGGGTATGTGTCTAGATTCAAGTAACACATCTTTTCCTACTTCCAAAATAAAAGATGCTTGCTTGATTCCTGGATCACACATTAAAAAATGCATTCCTGAAAATAATGCTTATGTGGACTTTCATGATGAAAATTATGTGGAAAACTGTGTAGAAAACATTTCGGCTGCCATCCCTTCCTTAGATCTGAATTGTGAAGATCATCCTTGTGAGGAACCTAACCTCATTCCTGCCCCTCCCATATGTCACTATAATCTCAGATCCCTTGATAATAAACCCTCATCCTTAGGAACTTTTGGTGGAATAGGTCTGACCCCTCCTCAGAGTCTGAAAAGAAAAACAAGGGGAAGGAAATCCAATCTTTCCAAGGCCCAGGTTAAAGCTAAACATGACGTCACGGATGGAAAACAATTGTCAATCCATGGGGCACTTAGAGCAGTTCAAGCCCCTGAGAATGTTTCAAAATGATTTTTTCATCCTGGATCTGCAGGGGTTTAGCCAATAAGCCCAAAAAACTGGCCCTTCGGGAGATGATTATGAACTCAAAAACTGATATCCTTTTACTTCAAGAAACTTTGGGAAAGAGTGCAGAAGTAGAATCAGCTTTAAATACCCTCCTCCTGGGCTAGCATTTTATGGCCATAGATGTTGTTGGACACTCCGGAGGATTGGCTGTGGGATATAGGGAAGGGCGAATGAAGATTGTAAATCAATGGAGCATGAAGCAGGTGATGGGCATTGAAATACAATCCCCTAAATTTGGCTTCCCTTTAACAATTGTAAACATCTATGGGCCATGTCAGGGGAGAATTCCCTTCTGGAATGAACTATTATCAAAATCGATAGTGAAGTGCAAAAATTTAGTGTTGGGCGGAGATTTAAATTTTTCTATTGGAAATGCAGAGGCATGGGGAGCTTCGGCCAGAGAGGGTTCTCTTTCAGATTTCTTCAAAAACCTTTTAACCTCCAACAACTTGATAGATGTAAACCCGATCAAACTTAAACCTACATGGAGAAACAGAAGAGTAGGAGAAGTAAGAGTCGCAAAAAGATTGGATCGCTTCCTCATAAGTGAAGAGCTAACCTCCAGGATTCCTATGTTTAGACAATGGGTCGAAGAGGGAGGATCCTCGGATCACTTTCCAATCTTTCTAGAACTCTCCAAGCCCCATCATAAGCCGGCAACCCCTTTCAAGTTCAATGCATCATGGCTGCAAGAAGACTCCTTCAATAAACTGTTTAAAGAAACATGGAGACATCCAGTCAGAAGTTCTACAGAGGATAGGGGGTTTTTGTTTATGGAAAACCTAAAAAGATTAAAGAAAGCTATTGTTGAATGGGCAAAGGGCAGGAAGCAAAAACAGGATGAGGATTTAAACCAGATTAGGGAGGAACTGCAAAGGCTGGAAAGTACAGAGGAGGATGGCTATGCCTCCCATGAGTCAAAGGAGAAGATCTTATCTCTTGAAAAACTCAAAAACCAAATCCTTCTGGCAAGAGAGGAGGAATGGAGGCTAAAGAGCAGAGCGATTTGGCTCAAAGCAGGGGATGAAAATATGAGATTTTTTCACAACTATGTAAAAGGGAGGAAAATTACGAATACAATCTGGAATCTCAAGAATGAGGAAGGTAGGGAAGCAAAGACCTTTGAGTCCCTATCAGCCCTCGGGCAAAGCCATTTTCAGAACTTGTATGTCGATGAAGGTGAGATTACCATTGCAGAAGTAATCAAGATTGCTCAAAGTTTCCCTCGGTATGTGGAGGAGGAAGAAGCGGAGGATCTGATGAGTGAAGTTACAAAGGAGAAAGTAGAAAATGTCATCAAATCTATGGCACGAGACAAAAGCCCTAGACTGGATGGGTGGTCCATAGAACTCTTTCATCACTTCTTCGACCTGATAGGAGAAGAAATAACTAAAGTGGTCAAAGAGACCAGAAAGAAGGGAGAGGTTTACAGTCCGTTCAATGCAACTTTCATAGCCCTCATCCCTAAGAAGGAAGTGTCTGAAACCTTTAAAGACTTCAGACCTATTTCGCTATGCAATAGTATATATAAGATTATTGCAAAAGTGATTGCGATCCGAATAAAGCCGATTCTGTCAAGATGCATCTCCAATGAACAATTTGGTTTCCTGGATGGTCGACAGATTCATGAAGCAATAGGTGTGGCGCAGGAGACCTTGCACAGTATTAAGCAGATCAACAAGAAGGGAGCCGTAATAAAAATTGACTTATCAAAAGCCTATGACAAAATAAACTGGTTATATCTCCAGATGCTTCTAACACACTTAGGATTCAAAACGGACTTCATTAGTTGGATCATGGGGTGCATCTCAAATGTCAGCTATGTAGTACTCATCAACGGTGCAGCCACTCCCTTTTTCAAAGGACAGAGGGGTTTGAGGCAAGGTTGTCCCTTGTCCCCTTTACTTTTTCTCTTAGTTGCATAAGGATTGAGCCAATTGATCCAAAAGGCCAAAAGGGAAGGAAAGGTAAACGGACTAGAGGTGGCGGTCAACATGTTCATATCTCATCTCCTTTTGTTGACGATATATTGGTGTTCTCAAGTGGGAACTCAAATAAAATAAAGGAATTAAAAAACATATTTGACCTTTTCTTGAAAGCAACAGGAATGCAAATAAATTCCAGAAATCTCAGCTAATTATGGAAGGTCTAAACAGACAAGAAAGAACACAGATTTCTTCAATTTTTCCTTTTGATATGAGCAACATGGAATCTCCATTCAAGTATTTAGGATTTTGGCTGAAGCCCAATGCCTATAAGAAAGAAGACTAGAACTAGTTGATCGCTAAAATTGAAGCTAGAATCACGCATTGGAGCTATAAATGGCTATCCAGAGCTAGGAGATTGACTTTAATCAAATCTGTGCTAACAGCCATGCCGGTCTACTGGGCAGCACTAACATGGGTACCAAAAGGGATACTGGAGAAAATAAGAAGAATATGCTGTAGATTTCTTTGGGCTGGCTCAAAAGAGGATTCTGTTCTTCCATGGGTTGCCTGGGAAAAAGTGGCAAGGCCAATAGAGTGGGGAGGATGGGGAATAAAAATTCTTCCTAATTTCGGTCGCTCTTTGGCAACTAAATCAGGCTGGAGATTTATTAAGATGGAAAATCTATGGACGAGAGTGGTAAAGAGGAAATATATAGATCCGATCCCCTTGGAAGATTGGATCAGAAACCCAAGTAAGAAAAAGAAGAATGTTTCGGTGGTTTGGAAAGCAACTATGGAGTCATTCAAAGTGATCGAACAAGGTCTGGCATGGAAGATTGGGAATGGAGGAAATATGAAGATAGGAAAAGACCCTTGGGTTGGTTGTAATGAAAAATATGTCCTTTCCCCCGGATTAACCAGACACCTAGAATCAAAAGGCATCCTCTCCTTAAGTCAGGTGGAGAAAGTTGGCTTCTCTACAATATGGGGACAAGCTTGGAAAACCGGAGAAGACTTAGATCAAGAGCCCACCTGGTGGAATGAATGGAATGATTATATCCAAGAACTATCCAGATCAAATGTCAGGTTGAAAGACAGACAGGATCAGCTGGTTTGGGCTCATGCGGACACTGGAGAGTACTCCCCAAAATATGGATATAAATTCATCATGTCAAGGAAAGGATGGGGAGTCCCGGAATGGTGGGCAAAGAATCTATGGGAACTCAAATGTCCAGCAAAAGCCAAACTTTTCTTCTGGTGCATTCTAAAAGGGAAAATCCCAACATGGGATATCCTTCAATCCAAATACATGCAAGGACCTGGAAGATGTAACTTATGCAAAGCTGAAGCTGAAACCATCAATCATCTGTTTTTAACGTGCCCAGCTGCAAAAAATGTGTGGGTGGAGGTAGGAAATCTGATGAACAAAAAGATAGAATGGGTAGGAGAAAATCTACCTGAGGTCTGGGCCAGATGGTGTAAACAATATCCAGAAGGAAACATGCGGAACCTACCTCTCATCATCTCCTAGGGGGTATGGATCGCCAGGAACCGGAGTATTTTTCAGGACAAGGAATCTCTCGCATCATCTATAGCAATCCAAAGTATTTCCATCTTCCAAAATATCCCTGAACAAGAGGAGAACAAAACTCCAAGACAGATCAGGGAAGAATAGATAAAAGAAGGCATCCCCTGGGCATACTTTGATGGGGCCTCACAGAATAATAGGGCAGGTGCAGGAATGATCATTCATGTAAATGCAAATCAGTCTATAAAAGCTTCAGTGGGACTAGGGATTGGATCCAATAACTATGCTGAGATGTCAGCCTTAAAACTCCTCCTTTGCTGGCCCATCCAAAGGAATATCTTCATGATTCAGATCTTTGGAGATCCTCTCAACGTTATAAACTGGGTTAATGGCAAAAGCACTTGCAAAAATCACATGTTGAAAACATTACTTGAAGAATTACAGGATCTAAAAATCTCTTTTAACAGTTTCTCTTTGTGTCATATATACAGGGAACGAAATGAATCAGCCGACAAACTTTCTAAGGAAGGTTTGCAGCAGAATTTGGGCAGTTGGAAAATTGTAGAGGAGGATCATGGGAAGATCCGTGTGTCAAATCAGCCACCACATATCTAGTTGCTGGGATGCAGCAACGGTCTTACATTTCATCACTGTTTCGTTACTTTTATCATAATCTCTGTTTTGTTTTTTGAACTTGGCAAAATGAAAACTTTCAAAAAACTCAAATTATACATTATCCTTTTCCTGTAAGGGTTGTTTTCCTCTCCAGAGGAGACCCGTTTTTGGACTGTTTGTATTGAAAGGTTTCTAAAGGTCGATGGCTGGAAAAGTAAAGAGCTCATGGCTCAAACGTTTTTTCAGCAGTTTTTCTTTAGACAGGAGGTCTTTCTTAGGAAGGATGTTTTTTATGGCAGCAGTTGTATGGTCATTTACATTACAGCAAAAGGAATGCAAGGCATATGCAATGTAAACTTTTTTATCATTTCAATAAAAAGTTTCGCTTTTTCTCCAGGAAAAAAAAGGATAACCAAACACAAAAAGATACTATAAAAGATAGAAAATTTATGGACACGTCACTTAGAAGTACTAATATCATAAGACACACAAAAAAATGGACATCAAATAACTACTATGAGAGATCTAAATCCAAAATTGCAGTTTGAACAGACTCCTTTGAGCCCTCATGAGTTGTTTCCATCATCAGGGTATGCTAAGGTGTTACTCAATTCTTTTTTTTATGGTGGTTCACAGACACTGGGTGGCCGCTACATCCATGGGAAAATCTAGGCACATCAACCCCGAAGGGAATCAAATCCTGAAGTACAAACTAGCAGGGCCTAACCTTGAGGGCATCAAAGAGAATTGACCTTGTGACCTCCTAATCGGTGAGGTACTTAGAATCGGGAACTCAATCAATTGAGTTAATACTTGGGGTTGGGTGCTACTAAATTGTGTCTAATCTGCGATCCACTTTACTTGGATGGTGGTGAAGATAGTCCAGTGAATGAAGGACATCCTCCTGATGCTCCTGTCTATCCACCAACGTATGTCCCAATAAGAATTTCATCTGACAATACAAGTTTATAGTTTACATGTACTGATTGAACTGACCCCTAGTATGCCCAGTGTCAGGGATCCAATCAGCGCATTCAACTAAGACCTTTGTGTCTGAAAGAGGGGCTTTACGCATGGGGTCCTCACCTTGAGCTTGAGCAATTTCCTCCTAGATAGGATCTAGCATCAGTGCCTGATATCACCCAGAATAGTCCTCCAATCGGTAATGCATGTGAGATTTATCCCTTTGGACATGTTCCCTATAATATGTTTCCACCCTCCTAACATGTGCCCCCAAGGCCTGGAGACTGTTGATTAACTACCTGAATACAAGATTGAAGATAGTTGGTAAAGTATAAACCACAAAACACTTGTAGAACCAAATAACTCTCAAGTTGATAACTAGTACCAAATAGAGGGTGTCCTAGAAAATATTTCAGTTAACCCCACACTATAGGAAGTGCAACAACAATATCCCCAAACCACTTCCTCTAGGTTATTGCCTTCCCCCCTAGAGTAGTTATACCATTAGCAACCAATGAAAGTCATGATTGCTCTACAAAATTGATAAGCCAAAAAATTAAATAAGTAGATGACAACAAGAGAATGTGAACACTAATATATAGCCAAACTCTAGATACAAAAGAGCCACGACTGGCAACAAGACTCTCAAAATCCCCTACCTCCCATAATTAGAAAAATCCCATTACTACTTCCCTCCCTCAACCCTTAGAATTACACAAATTGTTGAATATGGATGAGGGGCATCTCAAACAAGAAAACGACCATCCCATTGGGAAAAGGGACAAAAGAACCCAACCAGCGTTCCTTCCCAATCTACCAAAGATCCCATAACAAGGGTTCACAATAATAATTCAGAGTCTATTTAAGTCATCGTCTAGGCCGAGACCAAGCACACCAAATTCACACATATATGAAGCAATTAAAAGTTACAAGCATAGGAGTAGAACCAAACTTGAAAGCCAAATTCTACTTCCTTAATGCCGAAGCGAAAGACACGAAACCAAAACTCCCTCACACCTCAAAACAGGGACAATACTATTGTCTGTCCTTGCAGTGCCACGCTCCTGTCATTGTCAAGCTTACAACTGGGAAAGAAAATAATACTAAAATGAAAGTCCAGAAACCAAGGAAATTTAGCCTCAAACTGGTGCTTTTATAAACGATTGAGAGAAAAGGCCTCCCCTCTACGATAGAGTACAGGATGGGAAAGTGACCAATGAACTTACATCGCCTAGACGAGAATACCAGACTCATGCAACACGCAAAACAACTGAGGGATAGGCAGCTCCGCCTTGCACACTTCTTCCGACCCTCTACCAAGTATATTCACTCTGATCACTAGCAGTGAAGATGTAAACTCCACCATTTACCATCTTCTTTCTAAAACTAGGCCTCCTGCATTCCCGTGTTATAGATTTATCAACTTGGTTGCCATTATTTACCCTCCTACCATTTCACGAATGCATCGTCCTTTCACTCCATCCACGGCCTGCTGACTTCTCCTCCCCATTGATACCATTAACTCTTGCACAATATTCATTGAAAACATGGAGTAATTGCATTAAAATCCAATGGGAGTGGGTAACATGTCCCTACACCCACCGCTGCCACATTCATCACCCCATCCAAGGTAAATTCTATTTTATTATTATTTTTAGTTTTATTTATTTTTCACTGTGGGTTAAAATGGTACTTTTATTAATTAAGGAAAGTTACATATAGTTTTAATTTCCAAAAGAGGATTAAAATCGAGGAGATACATGAAAGTAACAACCTTTCTACGAAGAACAAATAATCATAAAATTACTATGATAATCATAACAACATAGAAAACTCCTTGAGGATTCAAAATTTCGAAGGGGGAAATACCTCTAACATTTGCATGACTTTCCTTGAGTTGACTAATTGTTCACAGTCTTCTTATATTCATGCCTTATTGCTCTTATGACCTCAATTTTTGGCTTCTTTGTTTTTCCTGCAGACTGCCTTGAAATCCATCGCATGTACCCTTAGGTTGGACTGTGAGGAACTCGATCCCAATTGCTTAGGCCTTATACATAATCCTAGCCTTGTGAACTGGCATATTCATCACATCTTTTCCATGTCATGCTTCTAAAAGGGAAATCAGTAAGGAGTCATCCAGATCCATATCTTCTGGTAGGGCTTATGCTTCAACTTCTTCCAAAGGGGAGCTAATTATATCATATGGTAATGGATTTTGTTGATGCTCTTCAAGAGACTTTTGCACAACCTTTGTAGGGTCTTGGGATGTGCCTTATGTTTATTTCACACTTAATTGAATGTTGACTTGCTTTGGAGACTCCTTCGGAAAAGAGAGAGACTCAAACCTATTTTCAGATCTAAGGATCGAGTTTGGATTTGAGGTGCCCTAGGGACTCAAATTTTTGTTTCTTTGGGGATTTTCCCCAAATCAATTAGGTCTTTTTTAGAAGGGTTTTCTTCAAACATTTCCTTGGTATTCATTGGACAATTTGTAATAAGATGCATGTATTAATGACAATGTCTGCATCTAAAGGGGACTTGTTCATAATATAGAGGCTGCTTCCAAAAATTATCTTGATAGTAAATATCCATGAAGGTTGGGAGATATTCATATAAATATAGATCCATACATATGAAGTGTACCTCCCTCTCTTGGTAGCCTTTGATACTTTGACGAAGTTGTTGATGGCATTACCAACGCCTTCAAGGGTTTCCTCCTCCCAATATTCTTTGGGGAGAGAAAAGAGATGGACCTACATTGGGGTTGCAAGGAAATCCTCCTTCTCTGGATTATACAACTCCTTCCATAATTGCATGAAGAGCCTTGCATTGTTGAAAAAATATAGCCTTCCTTCAAAAATCCTCGATTTGTCTTCTAAGTTGGAGAAAATGATTGTAAAAAGACCCTTGCCTCCTAACTCCAATTCTATTTGACACTGGGGGTTCCATTTATTTTGTGTCCACCCAATCAAAGACTTTTTAGAGGGCCATATTCCAATAAATTTGCAGATCAGAGCATGATCCTGCATATATTGGATATATTCTCCTATCTTACTAGATTTAACCTCGTATTTTGGATCTTGGATTTCTAGCTTGCCACAATGCGCCTAATGGAGGGTTTGCTACAACCCATAAACCTTGCTTCTTCTAAACACTCTATGAAAATGATGTCGAAGATGAGGAGAATGACGAGGAATACCAATAGATATAGACTTTATGAACTGTCAAAACAATTTCGCTAAAGGAAGGGGTAGATCCCCCTCTCATGGTGCCAAACATAGATGACCATGCAGCAAAAAAAAACAAAAACAAAAACAAAACAAAACAAAACAAAACAAAAACACAAAAACAAAAACAAAAACAAAACAAAAACCCTAGAATTTGTAGAACAAAGTCGAAAACCATACACTCCCCCTCTTGTGGAGCCAAGCAGAGAAGGCTATGCAAAAGAAACCCTAAAATTTGTAAAGCAAAACCAAAAACCAAACTCTCCCAAAATCAAATTTTTATGAATATTATTTGAGTTAAAATTATTTTTTGATTTTAGGATATAATTTAAAATTGTTTTGAATCTATTAAAAATTTAATAACTTAAGTTTAAGTTTACCTCTTTACAAATTATTAGTAAATTATTTAGAATTATCCCTTGACAAATCATCAATAAATTATTTTAAGGTACCAATTTTTATTTGCATATAAAGATGTTACATGTCAAAATATTTAAAATTTATATTATAATGAAAAAAATAAAATAAAAATAAATAAATAAAATGGATATACATATATATATAACAAAAAATGTTTATGAAAATAAAATCTAGAATTGTAAAATGCAAAAATACTTTGCCATGATTTATCTAGTCATTAAATAAATAATTTATAATAGAGTAGTCTTTAAATGCGACTTTTTGGAAAGTTTTCTGGTTTAGTTCTGATGTAATTTGTATAGAATCCAACTGGGGTTCATTGAAATCACAAGTTTGATAGGTGAACTCTTCACAATCAAAGTGCCCCAAGGGTTTTTCAAGGTGTTGAATCCATATATGCAGTCAAAAAACCAATTTAAAAAATACAAATCAAGATTTGGCCACAATAATTTTCGTCTGATTCTAGCCATGTTGAAAATGCAAGAAAATCCTAATTTAATTTTGTCCTTGAATTAAATTAGGAATAAAATTGTAATTCCACATCTCATGACAACTCGTATTAGTTAGCTAAGTTAATTTGACTTAGTTGGCTCAGTTAATTTGACTTAGTTGACTCAATTAATTTGAATTGAGGGTCTAACTTGAGTCATGTAGAGTGGCTCCTACATTATAGGAGCCCTAGTTGAGTTTATTTTGAGTTGTAATTAATTAATTCAGTTTAACTGAGTTAAATTCAGTTAAACTAGTTCCAATTATTGGAGGAACTAGTGGGAGGTCTGGTAATGTGGTGTTGCCTGCATTGATCAACCAGTTAATTGATGATTCACTCATAAATAACTCATGCATGTCAGATATGAGAGTTACCCAGTTGAGATTGGAGTTCAAGGACAATGTAAAATTAGTTGTATAATCACCAGAATTGTATAGGTGGTGCATGCAATCATAGGAATGCCTATGAGGATTGCACAATTCCAATTGAGGAATTTCCCTAATTAATAGGGGCTAATTCCCAAGGAAACAACGCAAGGAAATAGGGACTTGGGCAAGTGAGAAATTGGTTAAGTATTGGCCTGGGCTTGTCTAAGAAGCTGTGAGATAATAAAGATAATGTAGAGGTTGCTCGGGCTTGAGCAAAACATTGTAATCTTCTCATATTTTTCTGACTAATACAATATACAGATAGTAGGGGTTTTTAGCTGTGGCTTTCCCATGAAATCATTGTGTAATGTGTTGATTGAATTCTTTCTCTTGTATGCTTTGTGATTTCATGATCATTTAATTGTTCCTGTTGATTAGTAGAGTGGATTCAAGTCTATTATTTTAGTAAATTACAATTAGCAGTTTGAATCTATAAGGAATTTCTACATGGTACTGAAGCAGAAATCACTCTGAAAAAGGAGAATACGAGTTTGTCTTTTGCAAGTGAAATTGAATTTGCAGTATCATACTTCAAAGCCAGGAGGATGTGGTTTTACGGATTGAGACTCGAATATTCCCTTGAGGGTAGTTCAAACTATATTGCTTGGAAAGACAGGATGGAGGCAGTGTTGGAAGAAAATAGGCCTAAGGAATTCACAGACAAAGATATTCCTAAGCCTCCAACAACTAATGCTCAAGATCTGGCAAAGTGGAGAAAATGTGTTGCAAAAGCAAGAAGGATTATCCTAGAAGGAGTTTGAGATCATATTGTCTCAAACCTCCATGGTAAGGAGACTCCATAAGATATGTGGAAGGACTTGATGGACCTATTTCAAAACAATAGTGATCACAGGAAGCTAGCACTGAAGAACAAGCTCATAAAAATCAAGATGGAGAAGGGAGACACAATACCAAAGTACTTGACCAAGTTCACCCAATGTCTGGATGAGCTTGAAAGTGTTGGTGTTACAGTTGTTGAAGATGATCTAGTCAACCTAGCACTTCTAGGCCTTCCCAAGAGTTGGCACAACTACGAGGATTCGATAAATGGGAGGGAGAAGCTACCAAAGTGGGAGCGTTTGTGGTCCGACTTGGTGCAATAAGAGATTCGATGGAACACCAAAGATGGTTCCTCATCCAAGCATGATGATGAGGAGAACTATGCCTTAGAAGGAAAGGGAAAGAAAGGGAAAGGGAGTGATACCATTCCAAATCAGATTCTAGTCAGGGCGACAAGAAGAAGGACTTGTCGAAGATTAAATGCTTTCACTATCTTGAGTTGGGACACTATGCCACGAAGTGTCCGCAAAAGAAGGTCAACAAGAAGCCCTCAGGAGAAGCAAAATTTGAAGCTCTTGCTTCACAATTCAAGCTAGATTTCACCCTCGTCGCTTGCATGGTGACATCGGTGATGGTTGGTGTGTGGTATCTTAATAGTGGAGCCTCATTCCATATGACCGACAACAAAGAATTCTTCAGTGACTTGGAGGAGAAGTATTGAAGGAAATGTAACTAGGTTTGGTCTTCATAAATGTACTTTTGATATTTGTACTTAATCAAGAAAATAAATATTCTTTTTATAATATAAGTCAATGAGTTTCTTGCTCATTTAAATAGGTCTAGCACATGTTAAGTGCTATAGGTGAGTCAAATAGTCAAAAAGAAATATTGAAAGCCTTAAGGGCATGATACACCATATATTAAGGGTCAAAGGAATACCTCCAAGCAAACTCAAGTCCCCTCCTATGCAAAGGCACCATCAAAGAGGCTCCTTCAAGCATGTGACACCACCAAAGAAGCCATCCAAAGTAAGACAGCAAGTCGGCCTAAAGGGAGGGACAGTACTCTATATATAGAGGTTGTCCGCTCCACTATAATGCACTCACTTACCTCTGAAATCATCAAATTAAATGAGCAAGTAAAGGGTGAAAAGGAGACGAGAAAGGGAGCCTCTAGTACACCAACGAAGGAAGGAAGAACACCGAACCTTAAAGGACTATTTCTAGGGAAACCTAGAGTCACATGTGCGAGGAAAAGGAAGGTTGCAAGCGGTCATAACAGTGAAAACCCACAATTGGCATATCTCTATAATTGGGCTAGTAACCTATGCCTATAAGGCCTCCCAAACAAGCAAAGGAGGAAAAGAGCTTACCATATCAAGTAAATCACCACACGTGCAAGAATTTAGGGTTGCGGGACATTCATATCAATTCTGCACCTACACCTTGAAGAAGGAGCTCAGTTGTTCAAGAAGAAGGAAGGGATCATCACAAGAAAAGGGACTCATCAAAAGGTTTCTCTTCTAGAGAAAGTCCAACAAGGTCTATCAACAGTTGAAAGAAGAACAAAGTGTCGGAAGAAGGAAGACAAAGTGTTAGAAGGAGAAGGAGAAAGTGTCGAGGAACAAAGTGTCGGAAGAAGGAAGACAAAGTGTCAGAAGGAGAAGGGGAAAGTGTCGAGGAACAAAGTGTCGGAAGGACTTGACTTGTGCTTGGAGGATATTCAAATCAAGGGTTTAGGGTTTGGCATTGATCAATAATAAGATTCAATAAAAGAAACTTACTAAAGGGTTTTCCTCTCAAGAGAAGAGAGGTTTTGGCCCTGGCAGAGAGCCAACATCTTGTGTTCTTGTTCTTATGTTTTGGTAGTAGTTTGATGAAGTACACACACATGTATTAATAATAAGAAGAATAAGATTAAGCTAACAAGAAAAAGTAAAAATACTCCACAAATTGTTATCAAGTCAAAGAAGAATCCTACTATGTACACACACATGTATTAATAATAAGAAGAATAAGATTAAGCTAACAATAAAAAGTAAAAATACTCCACAAATTGTTATCAAGTCAAAGAAGAATCCTACTATGCCTAATTTCCCTAGATTCTTCAACATGGTATCAGAGTGAAGGTGACACATCAAGGAAATGGCAACTCAAGAACACTCATCAAAAAAAGGCATCTACAAGGTTGAAGTATCAAGCTAAATCTACTCAAAGAAAAGAAGGCCTACCATCTATCATTCATCAAGGAAGACTACATAGCAAGAAGAAGAGCCTTACACAAAGGCACCTACAAAGAAGAGCAGATCAAAAAGGGACCTAAATCATCTACAAGTTACCAAGCAAATCTCTTCATCAAACAAGTCCACTTGGAGAAGGAAACTTGAAGAACATCAAGATCCTAGGAAGGCAAGCCATCAAGTCTTCAAGGAGGAAGCAATTCCATTACATCTAAAAATCTATTAAATAAGTATATGTCCCCGTATGAATATACATCAATGTCTTTTTGTAAAGAAAGCAACAAATTGGTAGGTACCAATAACTTTCTTGCATGGAATAAGAGGATTGATTTACTTCTCAAGGAGAATGAACTCCTAGAACATGTCAAAGGGAATATTGCTATCCCTGTTAAGGAATAAACTCAAGCCTTAGCCAAGTACAACAAGGATGAGACAAGAGCTCAAAGGATTCTAATAGAATCTATCAAGGACTCTCTCATTCCTTATGTCTCCAAATTTGAAACATCAAAATAAATTTATGATAAGCTAGTAGAGTTATTCTCGGTATCCACGGCCCGAGAAGTGATATTGCTAAGAAATGAATTGTACAAAATGAAGATATCAAAAGAAGGAATAGCTCCCTACTTCATGAAGATCTTTGAGATGAGAGATCAAATTCAAGAGCTTGGGGAAGTCATGTCTGACATAGAAATGACAATTGTAGTACTCAATTCTCTACCTGAGGATTGGGGCAACTTCACATCAAGCATATATTCCAAGAAGGAGGAAACTACACTCGGTGAAATGTGGTCTCTATGGAAGACAGAGGAAACCAGACTTAATGCAAAGAAATATGTGGGATCAAAGGAGCAATCATTTATGGCCAAGAGAAAGGGTAAATTTGGAAATTTTGGTCCACGAAGAACAAACAACAAAGACATGTCCAAAATCCAATGCTATGGATGTCAAGAATATGGACACTACAAAAGGAATTGACCTAAGCTTAAGAAGGACAACAACAACAAAAGAAAGAGGGAAGAAGCTCACATGACTCAAGAGGTGAAAGAAGAAGAAAAGAAGCAAAAGAAGGGATATCCTCTAGATCTCTACTGTGACTAAGTCAAACTCTTTACTTCAAGTCTTCTTTCAAGGTTTTGATTAGGAGAGGAGCAAGTAGGAATAAAAATAAAATTGCATGACTAGAAACATATTTTAGAATCTAGAAACATGAAGTACGTAGAGTTCTAGATACTCATGAAGAAGTAGCATTTATAATGAGAACAAAATGCATGGTTAGAAATATCTTCTAGAATATAGGAGCATGGTAGATATAGCTCAAGATATTCATGTAGAAGGAGCATACCTAGTATAAGACCTCATCCACGATGAAAGAAAATTGATCATGATTAAGAATCTTAGAAGACCTCCATCATCAAAAGAAAAGACACATTTTCAAGGCAAGGGTCTTTAAGATCCTATGATGGAATCTTCAAAAGAAGGTTCATGAACCAAAGCAAATGTCTCATTGGGAATCCATTCATGGGATTCAATAAAATGATGATATGCATGCAAGCTAAGATGAAGCAAGAAGGGCCACACTAAGGACAACCAAATGAAGCTAAGATGATCAAAGGAGAATCAAGATGACGTACGTATGCATCAAATTTTAGTCATGTTATCATATGCATATTATTAAGTCATGGGAATAGTTATATAACATGATCAATTATGAAAGAATCTCTTTCACCAAGGACATGCTCGAAGGCATGTACTATAATACAATGAAGGTCAACAAAAGGATATGCTCACATAAGGAGTATAAGATTTTTGACTAAGAAGCAAGACGAAGTCCAGGAAGCAAGCAATGAAGAAGTGCTCTCACAAGGAGCATAAGGTGGCTGACCAATCTATGCAAGAAGAAGCAAATGAAGAAAGAGATCAAGCATGTGAAGAACACCATGATCACAAAGATCACTATCTGACAAATAACCATTGAAGATATCTCCCGAAAGAAGGCAAGACAACTCTGACAAAGGAAGGAAGGACCCTTGACACCTATGAAGGCCTTGGAGATATGAAAGATGCAGATAACTGATTCTACTCTACGAAAATGTCATGATGGAGAAGCCATCCAGCAAAAGCACCATTTAATGTTGAAGCAATATCAGGATGAAGTCATGATGGGCTACTAGGTCGAAGCATGTAAACAAGCAAGTACAGCATTGTATCCATGAGAAATGTATTCTAAAGCATGGATAGATGACAAAGGAGTAGCTAGATGACAAGAAAACCTTATGTATGACAAGAAATCCACTTTCCACAAAGGAAGCAATGACATGACAAATCAGGAAGGAAAGTGATAAATGGGTGGTGCCCTACCTATAAGAAGTTCGAACAAAGACTTCATGACATCAAAGAAAGGAAGGAGATCAAGAGGTTGAAGGACCCACGAAGAAGAAGTTGTTGATGAATGAAGGAGTCCCTACTTAAGAGGGAGCTCTGACAAGTCCATGATCAAGAGGGAGTTTTGGATCACCTTGATTACAAAGGAGTGACGATTGTGTTTTTCCATTTCATGGGCCATGCACTAGACGAGGACTAACAGTCGTAAGTCTAGATGAAGGCCATGAATGGAAATGTAGACACAAGATAGACACAAAATTCTTGTCTTCACTTGGGAAGAAAGAACGGGAGACAATAATCAGAGGATTGGGTAATCATGTGGCATCCGATACTCTTTGAGGATGTGTAGGGCATCCAAGACAAGAGTAGGCAAGAGGATCAATATTCTTTGAGGGTTGGGAACCTGAGACAAGAATATTCTTAGAAGATCATACTTATAGAACACCTAGGTGGGTATGTACCTTGAGAGACAATGATGAAGGTGTATATAAATCATTAGTCTCGTCAGCATTGTAGCTCATGATCTCATGAAGAGATGGAGTTGTTAGTCAAAGCCTTGCACTATGACAATGTCGATCGATATGATGCTATAACAAATGGATTGCAAATCCGGTTTCTCTTATGTGAATTCTTCAATATTGAAACATAGCCAAACACCTTGTAATATTGTATGAATACCTCCCTTGTTTAGAGGGAGTGTGGAAGGAAATGTAACTAGATTCGGTCTTCATAAATGTACTTTTGATATCTGTACTTAATCAATAAAATAAATATTATTTTTTATAATATATGTCAATGAGTTTCTTGCTCATTGAAATAGGTCTAGCACATGTTAAGTGCTATAGATGAGTCAAATAGTCAAAATGAAATATTGAAGGCCTTAAGGGCATGATACACCATGTACTAAGGGTTAAGGGAATACCTCCAAGCAAAATCAAGACCCCTCCTATGCAAAGGCACCATCAAAGAGGCTCCTTCAAGCATGTGATACCACCAAAGAAGCCATCCAAAGTAAGACAGCAAGTCGACCTCCAAACAGTCCTCAAGTCAGCCTTATAGTTGGCCTAAAGGGAGGGACAATCCTCTATATATAGAGGTTGTCCACTCCACTATAATGCACTCACTTACCACTAAAATTAATGAAGTAAATGACCAAGTAAAGGGTGAAAAAGAGACGAGAAAGGGAGCCTCTAGTGCACAAATGTAGGAAGGAAGAACACCGAACCTTAAAGGATTGTTTCTAGGGCAACCTACAGTCACACGTGCGAGGAAAAGGAAGGTTTCCTATGTCATAACAGCAGAAACCCACAGTTGGTGTATCTCTCTAATTGGGCTAGTAACCTAGGTCTACAAGGCCTCCCAAAGAAGCGAAGGAGAAGGACACTAAAGTGAAGGAGGAAAAGAGCTTACCATATCATGTAAGTCACCACACGTGTGAGAATTTAGGGCTACATGATAGTCATATCAAGTCTGCACCTACACCTTGAAGAAGGAGCTCATTTGGTCAAGAAGAAGGAAGGGGTCATCAAAATAAAAGGGACTAATTAAAAGGTGTCTCTTCTAGAGAAAGTGCAACAAGGTCTATCAACAGTTGAAAGAAGAATGAAGTGTCGGAAGAAGGAAGACGAAGTGTTGGAAGGAGAAGGAGAAACTGTCAAGGAAACAAAGTGTCATAAGGACTTAACTTGTGCTTGGAGGATATTCAAATCAGGGGTCTAGGGTTTGGCATTAATCATTAAGAAGCTTCAATAAGAGAAACTTACTAAAGGGTTTTCCTCTCAAGAGAAGAGAGGTTTTGGCCCTGGCAGAGAACCAACATATTGTGTTCTTGTTCTTATGTTTTGGTAGCAGTTTGATGAAGTACACACATACATTAATAATAAGAAGAAGAAGATTAAGCTAACAAGAAAAAGTAAAAGGACTCCACAAATTGTTATCAAGTCAAAGAAGAATCCTACTATACCTAATTTCCCTAGATTTTTCAACAAGAAGGACCCCAGAT
Organism: Pinus taeda; assembly: GCA_000404065.3. NCBI lineage: Eukaryota > Viridiplantae > Streptophyta > Pinopsida > Pinales > Pinaceae > Pinus > Pinus taeda. Next base: position 248,588 of record APFE031592092.1, on the reverse strand, counting down.
GCACATCGAAATGGAGATGATGGAAGGTATAGCGCGACCGACATTGATACTGTTACTTTTCAGAGGGAGTTTGGTTCTCCTCTCACTTTAAAAGATGTCATGTATGTTCTGAGTTTGAAGAATAATTTGGTTCAGTTGCTATGTTGAAGGACAGTGGCTACAATATAATATTTGGCAAAGGAAAGGCTTTCCTTCGTCACATAGCCTCAGGACAAGTCAAGTGGATCGGGGTTCGAGTGAAGAACCTCTACGAATTGGATGTAGAAGATTGTGATGCTTTGAGCACAAAAGAAGAGAAGGTGCAGAGTTGAGACATCAGTGAGTAGTTGTTGGAAATATTGAGGTGGGGGGGGTGAATCAGTATTTCTTTTCAATTGTTCTTTTTATCAGCAAAAACATTTATATAAGGAACACATAAATAGATCGCTGGAATAAATGTTTTTATTAATATAATCTGTGCAATAAAATAGATACAATATATAAATGGTTGCAATCAGTTGCTAAGCACCAACTTGGACTTTTGTGAGGCTCCAACCTCCAGAGCACCAACTCTGTTTTGCCAAGACAACAATCCTGGACTTAGGAGCACCAACTCCCAAGGACTCCAATCCTTTCAATTCTGAGGCTCCAACCCTTTATTGTAAACTGTTAGAATATGTTTTGTTGTAGTTCTCTACTCCCAAACCTGTTGAGCTTATGATTCACTTCCGTTCTCTTGCTTCTTCCACCTCTGCCTCAAATTCGGCTTCCTCTAACTCTAATTATTCATACGTACACACCCTTTCCTTGTTTTTTGTGTTTTTTGTATTCCTAATGCCTCTAACTGTTGGTTTCTGCTTTCCATTGGCTCTTCGGCTTCCTCAATGCTCGCTTCAACTTCCTTTGCGCTTGCTTGCCTCTTCGGCTTCCCGATTCTTCATGTCGCTTTGGCTTCCTCTATGCAGGCTTGTCCTTCGGCTTCCCGACTTTCGACTTCCTCTGCCACATCACTATCACAATCGCAATCGCCATCGTTCAGGCCCACTGAACTTCAAATTCAATATGTCCGCATCTATAACTTCATCGGGTCCATTGTGTAATCGTAATCAGCAGTCACAGCTCTGGGAGATCCTGTATAAGTTGATCCCATAACATAGTCGATGGCCAATGGCCCTGCTGGACACGATATAGTATTAAGTTGTGTTACAATCAGACCATCGGGTCTGCAGCATATATTGCAATCGGCGCTTTCAAAGCAGAAAGGCCTTAAGCACTTGTGATATGTCGGATGCGACATAGCATTAAGTCATATTGTAGTGTTTAAGCAGGTCTACATGCTTTATCGCAATCAGTTGTTTCAATGTGGCATCCCATTAGGACTTATGATATGATAATTCTAATAGGGCGGACGCGATATGATATTAAATGGTTGCTAATACATCCATTGGGTCCATAGTATATCGCATTCGACAGTTTTCCCTTTAATTCTGTTACAACCCTCGTATATTAGAAATATACACAAACACACGGGAACTTGCATTTTCTGCTTATCCATAGCCTTGGCATGTTTATCGATGCTTACCTTTTTCTGAATCAATCCTCCAATGTGGATCCTACCATCCCATCTGACTGTTGATATTGCACCCGACCAACAAAGCTGCTCTGTGATCCTGCACCATAGATCAAAATTGTACTTGGTCCAATGCTCGACAACGATATCGGGTGAGCTACATGCACGAGGATTACCTGCTCAATAAGGTGGTTTCCTCTCTCCTTCTCCAACCATGCGTCGGTCGATGAATGGTATCGGGTGATTAGCCCTAAATACCACTTATAGCCTTGAGTTTGCCCGAAAACCGCTGCCACTGTTACAAACCCGCTAGTTAGCTGTTGAACGTGGACACCATGTCATATTAAGGATTGTTGCTATAACCTATTTGGGTCGGTGTTATTATATCACATCTATACATATATATACTCCTCCGCTCTTTGTACTCCTTCGTTAGACTCTTGGCATATGTGATACTCCCGATAGTTCTTCCTTTGGCATATATTTCTTCCGATATGGCTCCTCCTAAGCTCCAATAGCTCTGTTTTGCTCCTCCGATATGTTCTTCTTTGGCATATATATGACATATATATGTGGCTCCTCCTGTAGCTCCGATAGCTCTGTTTTGCCTCCTCTGGCTCCTAGAATATTGCCATATTGACATCAATGACAATCTATGTCAACAATCTCCCCCTTTGTTATTGATAGCAATATTCTTCCTCTCCCCCTTTGACATCAATGGCAAAGGAATGCATACGGACTCCCCCTGTCGAACTACTCCCCCTGTCCTGCAACATCTTTATGATGTAGGTTTTAACCCCGTACAGTAATTACCTGCATACGAATTCTAAAACACAGAAAAATAAACAATGCGAGAGCATAACACATAAAACACATATACACAGAGATTTTCCCACTGGATCCCAAAACCGGGACTACCAGCTTGATTTTTCATTATATTCCTTTCAATGTTATAACACATATTTATATATGCCGAAGCATCCAATACCATGGACCGAAAAGCATTGCATCCAATACCATGGACCGAAAACCATCACATCTAATACCATGGAACGAAAACCATCGTGTCCAATACCATGGATCGAAAAACCATCGCGTCCAAAAAACATGTGCAAAAATCATGCACAAAACCATAGGTGGGTCTGCCCAACCTAACATAGGGTCCAAAATCAAAATTTTCCTGGGCGCTGCCCCGGGCCCCATAAAGTGGGGTTACGGATACCCCTCAAACCCCTTGTTAACTATGTGGAAAGAATATAACACAACCCAACATATGAATTAACTTAAGTGATGCTAAAGAGATAACCCCCATCTTTTGACGAAGATGTTCAAATGCTTCTCGAGGAAGAGGTTTTGTGAAAATATCAGCTATCTTCTCCTTAGTGTTGATATATTCCAAGATGATGTTTCCTTCAGCTACTTGTTCACGAAGGAAATGATACTTGATTGGTATATGTTTTTTCTTTGAGTGCATCACTCGATTTTTGTTGAGACTGATAGCACTTGTGTTATCACAATAGATGGTAATTGGTTGATTTGTACCTATGTTGACATATTTTAGAGCTTCCTTCATCCATAGTATTTGAGTACAACAGTGTGTTGCAGCTATATACTCGGCTTCCACTGTGGATAATGATATGGATGTTTGTTTTTTGCTGAGCCAATATATTAAACAGTCTCCTAGGAAGATTGCATTTCCACTAGTACTTTTTCGATCATCTACACTTCTGGCCCAATCAGCATTGGTGTATGCAGTTGTTGTTAGAGTTGAGCTCTTAGGGTACCAAAGACCGAAATCAGGAGTTCCTTTCAGGTATCTGAGAATTCTTTTTACGGCTAACAAATGGGATTGTTTAGGAGCTGATTGAAATCTTCCCACCATTCCTACTGCCTGCATTATATCAGGTCTCGTAGCAGTTAAGTATAGAAGGGCTCCAATTATTGACCTGTAATGAGTTGCATCTACTGGAGGGGAGTCATCATTTTTTCTCAATTTGCAATTTGTGGTCATAGGTGTGCTCATGGGTGCACAGTCTTCCATTCCATATATTTTAAGCATGTCTTTAAGATATTTGGCTTGAGATATAAACAATCCTACTCTGGTTTGAGATACTTGTGGTCCAAGGAAGTGAGATAAGTCTCCTTTCATCGACATCTCGAACTCTTTTGACATGTTTTGAGAAAATTCAGGGCTCATCTCATCATTATTGCTAGCAAAAATTAGATCATCAACATAAACAAGTGTGACTAGTAACTTACCTTCATCTGTATTTATGTAGAGATTATTTTCTACCACTCCCTTCTTGAAGCCTTGTTGTTGTAGATAGTGATCCAATCTTGCATACCAAGCTCTAGGAGCTTGTTTCAACCCATATAAAGCCTTTTTCAACTTAAAGACTAAGTCTTTTCCTTTTGTTAGATCAAACCCTTCTGGTTGCTCCATGTAGACTTCTTCCTTGAGTTCCCCATTCAGAAATGTTAATTTTACGTCCATTTGATAGATTTTAAATCCTTTTGAGCAAGCGAATTCCAAGAACATCTTGATAGATTCCACACTAGCTACTGGTGCAAATGTTTCTTCAAAGTCAATTCCTTCAATTTGTAAATAGCCTTTACAAACAAGCCTTGCCTTGTTTCTGATGATTTTTCCATCTTCTTTCATTTTTTTTTTTAATACCCACTCGGTTCCTATAATGCTTTTATCCTTTAGACGAGGTACCAGCTCCCATGTCTCATTCTTCTCAATTTGGGACGTTTCTTCTTCCATGGCTTTTACCCAATGAGGATCCTTACTTGCTTGAGTATATGTTTCTAGTTCTATCATGGATAGAAGAGAAATATCGTTTTTATTTGGTGTGCTTATCATCCTTCTTCGATTTTGCATCCCTTCATCTCTATTTCCAATAATATGCTCTTCTGGATGATATTTCTGGAGAAAAATCATCTTTGAATGAGTATGAGGTGGTTCTTTTTCCTTGGCTTCTTCTTGATCTATTTCTTCTTTTTTAGGTTCTTCTTCTTCAATGAGAGGATCAACTTCGTGTTCTTCAATTTATTTTTCTGGAAGGTCTTCATCAATCTTTACATCAATGCTTTCCATTATTTTCCTTAGTCGATTATTGTAGCACCTGTAGGCTTTGCTCCGTGTAGAGTATCCAAGGAAGATCCCTTCATCAACCCGAGAATCAAACTTTCCTAGTGAGCCATCATTGATTTTTATGAAGCACTTGCTTCCAAAGATCTTGAAGTACTTTACTGAAGCAAGTCTTCCTTTCCATAGTTCAGAAGGAGTTTTTTCATAATTTGGTCTTAATTGAGTTCGATTTAAGGTATAGACAGTTGTCCCGTCTACTTCTCTCCATAATTTTGGCTGCAAATCTATTGTTAATAACATTGTTCTTGCCATTTCTTGAACTATTTGGTTTCTTCTTTCAACTACCCCATTTTGCTGGGGTGTCCTGGCAACAGAGAATTCTCTTTTAATTTCATGTATTTTGCAAAACTCATTAAATTATTTTAATGTGAATTCTCCCCCTCTATCTGTTCTGAGGCACTTAATCTTGGAGTCTTTTTCATTTTCTACAAGAGATTTAAGATTCTTAAAACATTCAAATGCTTCAGATTTATATTTTATAAAATATATCCGCATCATTCTAGTATAGTCATCAACAAATAAAACAAAGTACCTTTCTCCTTGGAGTGCCAGATTTCTAGTTGGTCCACATAAATCAGCATGGATGATCTCCAAAGGCTTTGATGTAGAGAACTCCTTGGTCTTGTGGTTGGTTCTAGTTTGCTTTCTATGTTGACATGGACCACATATTCCTTGATTTGGTTTGAATAACTTTGGGATGTCTCATACAGCTTCAATCTTGTTGATATTAATCAAGTTCTCGAAGCTTGTATGTCTAAGTCACTTATGCCACAACCAACTTTCATCTGTTTGACTTAAGTAGCATTTATCTTCTTGAATCTTGTTCAGAATGTAAATGTTGTCTGGTGTTCTAACCCCCTTCGCTACAAGTTCCCCCGAGGAAGAGTTCCTTATTTCACAATCTTTGGTGTTAAAGATAACATTATGTCCTTGATCACAGATTTGGCTGACACTCAGGAGGTTGTGTTTGAGCTCGTTTACTAGCAGAGCATTTTGAGCTTTTCCTTTTCCATTGATAAGAGTAACAGTTCTTTTTATAGCAATTCTGGAAAATCCACTTCCAAAAGATACTTTATTGCAAAAGTGTTGTCAATCAAAAGAGGAGTTGAATGCACTTGTTTCTCCTACAAATCTTCTAAAATCTTCCTAAGCAACACATTTTCCTTCGTTGCTTCAGTTGATGCAAGATTTTTTGTCTCTTTTGTGGAATCTTTTGGAACTAACTGTTTGTGTGACCGCCAGGAGACAACTCCTGATCTAAGACTCATAACATAACCTGAAGTAGATACTCGTGTTTCCTTATCTACATCAAAATCTAAATTCAAATATCTAATCAAGTTGAATTCATCCACCTGTGTATACTTGATTCCAAAGTATAGTATTCCCTTCAAGTACTTTAGAACTCTTTTTGCTGCAGACCAATATCTCTCACAAGGATTTTGCATAAACCTGGAGAGGATTCCAACATCAACTGAAATCAGTCGGGTAGAAGTCAGGTATTTGAGACTTCCTATGAGTTGTTTGTACTCTATTGCATCCTCCAATTCTTTTCCTTCAGTGGATGTGAGCTTTAAATTATGTTCCATTGGAGTAGTCAAAGGATTGAACTCAACCATGCCAAACCTGTTCAACGGATCTTTTGTAAAAACCTTGACTACATTAACTTCCATTAAAATTGTTTTTCTTTTTTACTATAATATTTTTCATGGAAGGACTTGCTACTAACCTAAGGGTATAACCTTTTCTATGATACATCTATAATGAGTTACCAAGTAGAAATTCTTCGTGTTTTACCATGCATATAACCTTACTCATACAATGGTTCCTTTGTTAGAAGTAATGCATCACTAGCAAACCTCAGTATTTTAACTAATGGTCAATAGTGACTTTAATGCTTGGTAGCCATTCATTGTACACAATCATTAGTTCACTTGTATATCAATAAATTTTATGATTCTATAAAATGATTGGATTTAAATGAATGTTTGTGTTCACTTGGGAAGAAAGAATGGGAGACAATAATGGGAGTATTGGGTAATCATCTAGCATTCGATACTCTTTGAGGATATGTAGGGCATCCAAGACAAGAGTAGGAAAGAGGACCGATATTCTTTGAGGGTTGGGAACCCAAGACAAGAATAGTCTTAGAATTTCATACTCAAAGAACACCCGAGTGGGTATGTACCTTGAGAGACAATGATGAAGGTGTCTATAAATCATTAGTCTTATCATCATTGTAGCTCACGATCTCATGAAGAGATGGAGTTGTTAGTCAAGGCCTTGCACTATGACAATGTCGAGTGATATGATGCCAAACACCTTGTAATATTGTATAAATAGATCCCTAGTTAAGAGGAAGTGTTGAAGGAAATGTAACTAGGTTCGGTCTTCATAAATGTACTTTTGATATTTGTACTTAATCAAGAAAAGAAATATTATTTTTATAATATATGTCAATGAGTTTCTTGCTCATTGAAATAGGTCTAGCACATGTTAAGTGCTATAGGTGGGTCAAATAGTCAAAAAGAATATTGAAGGCCTTAAGGGCATGATACACCATGTATAAAGGGTCAAGGGAATACCTCCAATCAAATTCAAGTCCCCTCCTATGCAAAGGCACCATCAAAGAGGCTCCTTCAAGCATGTGGCGCCACTAAAGAAGTCATCCAAAGTAAGACAGCAAGTCGGCCTCCAAACAGTCCTCAAGTCAACCTCCTAGTCAGCCTAAAGGGAGGGACAGTCCTCTATATAGAGAGGTTGTCCACTCCACTATAATGCACTCACTTACCTCTGAAATCAACGAAGTAAATGAGCAAGTAAAGGGTGAAAAAGAGACGAGAAAGGGAGCCTCTAGTGCACAAACGTAGGAAGGAATAACACCGAACCTTAAAGGATTGTTTCTAGGGAAACCTACAGTCACACGTGCGAGGAAAAGGGAGGTTGCATGCAGTCATAACAACATAAACCCACAGTTGGCATATCTCTCTAATTGGGTTAGTAACCTAGGCCTAGAAGGCCTCCCAAACAAGCGAAGGAGAAGGACACTCAAGCGAAGGAGGAAAATAGCTTACCATATCAAGTAAGTCACCACACATGCAAGAATTTAGGGCTGCAAGATAGTCATATCAAGTCTACACCTACACCTTGAATAAGGAGCTCATTTGGTCAAGAAGAAGGAAGGGATCATCACAATAAAAGGGACTCATCAAAAGGTGTCTCTTCTAGAGCAAGTGCAACAAGGTCTATCAACAGTTGAAAGAAGACGAAGTGCCGGAAGAAGGAAGATGAAGCGTTGGAAGGAGAAGGATAAAGTGTCGAGGAAACAAAGTGTTGGAGGAACTTGACTTGTGCTTGGAGGATATTCAAATCAAGGTTTAGGGTTTGGCTTTGATCAATATGAATATTAAATAAGAGAAACTTACTAAAGGGTTTTCCTCTCAAGAGAAGAGAGGTTTTGGCCCTGGCAAAGAGCCAACATCTTGTGTTCTTGTTCTTATGTTTTGGTAGCAATTTGATGAAGTACACACACATGCATTAATAAGAAGAAGAAGACATTTAAGCTAACAAGAAAAAAGTAAAAAAACTCCACAAATTGTTATCAAGTCAAAGAAGAATCCTACTATACCTAGTTTCCCTAGATTCTTCAACAAGAAGTACCTCCAAATGCACATCGAAATGGATATGATGGAAGGTATAGCGCAACCGACATCGATATTGTTACTTTTCAGAGGGAATTTGGTTCTCCTCTCACATTAAAAGATGTCATGTATGTTTCTAGTTTGAAGAATAATTTGGTTTCAGTTTCTATGTTGGAGGACAGTGGCTATGATGTTATATTTAGCAAAGGAAAGGATTTCCTTCGTCACATAGCCTCACGACAAGTCAAGTGGATTAGGGTTCGAGTGAAGAACCTCTACAAATTGGATGTAGAAGATTGTGCTTCTTTGAGAACAAAAGCAGAGAAGGTGCAGAGTCGAGACATTGGTGAGTTGTGGCATATATGATTGGGTCACTTGCACCACGAAGCTTTGAAGATCATGCAACATATTTCTACAGGACTTCTCAATGGTACACTAGAGCAGAGAGATGAATGCAAAGGGTGTACATTAGGGAAGTACACCAAAGCCATCTTTCATGATAAGTACAGTCTAACGCAAGTGATCCTTGAAAGAGTTCACTCAGATGTGTGTGGATTGTTCTCGATAGCCTCCATGACCAAGCATGAGTATTATGTAATATCTATAGATCATTTCTCTCGTAAGTGCTGGATTTTATTCATGTAGAAGAAATATCATACGTTCACTAAATTTTGTGAATTTAAAGAACTTGTTGAGAAAGACACTAGTAGGAATGTCAAGGCTCTTAAGAGTGATAACGATGGATAATATGTGTCGAATGAATTCAAGAACTTCTGTGCATCAGAAGGCATTCAATGGGAGTTAATAGAAACCCATAACCCACAGCAGAATGTGGTGGCTGAAAGGAAGAACAAAAGTCTTGTGGGAGATGCACATGAAATGTTACATGATCAGGGCCTACCGTTGCATTTATGGGCTAAAGCATGCAACACAACTGTAAATGTGCAAAACATAAGTCCTCATTGGATTATCGGGATGAGTACACCAAAAGAATCATTTTCAGTAAGAAACCAGATGTGGCACATTTCAATATCTTTGATTCATGATTTTACGATCCTGTAACGAAGGATGCAAGGAAAAATCTAGAACCAACAACAGGTTTGGGCATATTTGTGGGGGACACTAATACACCTCACAACTATGGGGTGTACCTTCCATCTCACAGGATGATAGTGGTTCATAGAGATGTGAAGTTCGATGAAGAGAAGGGCATGAGATGTTTAGAGGGAGCTTCAGTTTCATGAATAAGAGGAGATTTTAGCTCCAAAAGAAGAACCTTTGGATGATGTGGAGCAGCCACATGCAGAGGAGAAGATAGTGGAAGCACCCACTCATGTAGAGACTTCTAGAGATGGAAGGAAGCACACCAGAGAGGTTGGTAATTTGATGCATGATGCTAGAGAGAATGTGGGAGCACCCATATCACGCATGCAGAGGAGGTCACCAGATCAATACACTGGCTAAATGGATCTGATGAGCGAGAGTGTAGATATTGAGCCATCCACATTCAAGGAAAAAATGCATAAACCAGTATGGGTTGATGCCATGGTAGAGGAGTATGACTCCATTATCAGAAAGAATGTTTCGGAAGTGGTCCCAAGGCCAGTAGCAAGTCAATGGTGAGTTCCATATGGCTTTACAAGGTAAAGAAAGCAGCAGATGGGAGTGTGGATAAACACAAGGCCAGATTTGTGGCCAAAGGGTTATCTCATGTGGAGGGAAATCATTATGAGGAGAAATTTACTCCAATAGCAAGGTACTCTTCAATCATATATATTCTTGTACTTTCAGCGCAGATGGGATGGAAGATACATCAGATGGATTTGAAGACAAAATTCCTTAATGGTGTGATTGAGGAAGAGGTGTACGTTGAGCAACCGGAAGGATTTGAGACCTTCAACAGAGATTCACAAGTACGTAGACTCAAGCGGCCATTGTATGGATTGACACAAGCACCCTATGCTTGGTACACCAGGATTGACTGTTATTTCACCAGGTTGGACTTCACCAAAAGTGAAGTAGATGCAAACCTTTACCATATTGTGATTGAAGGTAAATTGTTCATTATAGTATTATATGTCGATGATTTACTTCTAACATGTGATGAGAAGATGGTAAATTCTTACAAAGAGGATCTTGCAAGAGAATTCGAGATGAAGGACCTGGGGCTCATGCATTATTTCCTTGGTATGGAAGTATGACAAGGAGATGAGGATTTGTTTTTCTCTCAGGGAAATTATGCCAATGAGATACTAAAGAAGTTCCACATGGAGAGCAACAATCCCATGGAGACTCCTCTAGCAGGAAACTGGAGGAAGGAAGATGCTACTTCAGGTGAAGTAGTGGAAGCTACTATTTACAGGCAGCTTGTGGGTTCACTTATGTATTTGGTGAACACACAACCGGACATATGTTTTGCAGTTAACCATCTCAGTAAATATATGGTTAAGCGAACCAAACTTTATTTGAAGGCAAGTAAACATGTGTTGAGATACTTCAGAGGCACCACTCAATTTGGTCTTTGGTACAAACAGACAGAGGGAGTGAAGTTGCAAAGCTTCACAGATGCAGATTGGGCAGGAAGTCCATCCAACAGGAAGAGCACATCAGGGTAATCTTCAATATTGGGTCAACAACAATTTCTTGGTACATCAAGAAGCATAGGTCAATTGCACCCAATTCGGTAGAAGCAGAGTACATGGTTGCTAGTCAAGCAACTTGTGAGGCTATCTAGATGAGGAAGATCCTTGTTGGGTTATTTAGTTAGCAGATGGATCCTATAGTGATTTAATGTGACAATTAGAGTTGTATCAAACTCTATGAGAATCCAGTTTTTCATGATCAGTCCAAGCATATCGAAATCTGGTATCACCATCTACAAGATTGTGTGTAGAAGAGAATCATGTTGCTGGAGGACATTCCTACAAAGGAACATGATGCAGCTATTTTGACAAAGGCATTGCCAAGATGCAAATTCTAGTTTCATAGAGGGAGGATCGGGGCAACAGATAATCCCTTTCTTTTTGAGAAGGAGTGTTGAACATGCAACAAGAAAATCCTAATTTAATTTTGTCTTTTAATTAAATTAAGAATAAAATTGTAATTCCACATCTCATGACAACTTGTATTAGTTAACTAAGTTAATTTGACTTAGTTGTCTCGGTTAATTCGAGTTGAAGGTCTAACTTGAGTCATGTAGAGTGTCTCCTACATTATAGGAGCCCTAGTTGAGTTTATTTTGAGTTGTAATTAATTAATTCAGTTTAAATGAGTTAAATTTAGTTAAACTAGTTCCAACTATTAGAGGAACTAGTGGGAGGTATAGTAGTGTGGTGTTGCCTGCAGTGATCAACCAATTAACTGATGATTCACTCATAAATAACTCATGCATGTCAGATTCAAGAGTTTCCCAGTCGATATTAGAGTTCAGGGACAGTGTATAATCAGTTGTATAATCATCTGAAATGTACAGGTGATGCATGATGTATGAGGAAGGCCCATAAGGATTGCACAATTCCAATTGAGGAATTTGCCTAATTAATAGGGGCTAATTCCCAAGGAAACAACATAAGGAAATAAGGACTTGGGCAAGCGAGAAATTGGTTAAGTATTGGCTTGGGCTTGTCTAGGAAGTTGTGAGACAGATAAAGATAGTGTAGAGGTCGCTCGGGCTTGAGCAAAGCATTGTAATTTTCTCATATTTTCTGACTAATGCAATATACAAATAGCAGGGGTTTTTAGTTGTGGCTTTGCCCAAGAAACCATTTTGTAATGTGTTGATTGAATTCTTTCTCTTATATGCTTCGTGATTTCGCAATCGTTTAATTGTTTCCATAAATGAGTAGAGTAGATTCAAGTCTATTGTTTTAGTAAATTACAATTAGCAGTTTGAATCTACAAGGAATTTCTACATGTCACAATTATACTATTACACCATATACAAATATTTCACAAATGCCACACATGGACCACTTATAACATGTATTTGAAGACTTGAATCCATATAACATTTTAGTACTAATTAATAATAAACATAATTTTTAATGGAAATGATCAATCACAACTATTACACCAGATACAGTTACTTCATAAATGTATCGAATTCACCAGTTATAATATGTATGTGGAGACTTGAACCCAAGCGGATAAGGAAACAAATCATTCACCAAACCACTCTATTAGGCTAGGCATTGGTAAATCCGAATGAATTGTTGAGATTTGCATTCGGAGATTATTGATATCTACATTGAAGGGAGACTCTTGGAATTCTAATTCTAGTATCTCTTCGCCTTCCTTCTTTTCCTATTTACAATATTTACATAAATTTCCTAATCCCAAATATTATGTCTCAACATTCCCCCCTTTAGCTGAAGGGATGTTGATGAGTCCAAGCATCATTCTTAATCTTTCAAACTTTTCTCTTCCAAGAGCTTTGGTGAAGATGTCTGCAATTTGCTCATTTGTGGAACAATGTCGTAGATGGATAGTCTTGGCCTCAACATGATGTTGAATTAGATGACACTTTATGTTAATGTGCTTAGTTCGATCATAAAACTTTGGATCATGGCCAACTTTATTGCAAAAGTATTGTCAATAAAAATAGGAGTTGAATGCACTTGTTTCTCCTACAAATCTTCCAAAATCTTCCTAAGCCACACATTTTCCTTCGTTGCTTCAGTTGATGCAAGATTTTTTGTCTCTTTTGTGGAATCTTTTGGAACTAATTGTTTGTGTGACCGCTAGGAGACAACTCCTGATCTAAGACTCATAACATAACCTAAAGTAGATACTCTTGTTTCCTTATATACATCAAAATCTGAATTCAAATATCTAATCAAGTTGAATTCATCCACCTATGTATACTTGAGTCCAAAGTATGGTATTCCCTTCAAGTACTTTAGAACTCTTTTTGTTGTAGACCAATATCTCTCACAAGGATTTTGCATAACCCTGGAGAGGATTCCAACATCAACTAAAATGTTCGGTCAAGTAGGAGTCAGGTAGTTGAGACTTCCTATGAGTTGTTTGTACTTTATTGCATCCTCAAATTCTTTTCCTTCAGTGGATGTGAGATTTAAATAATGTTCCATTGGAGTAGTCAAAGGATTGAACTCAACCATGCCAAACATGTTCAACAGATCTTCTGTAAAAACCTTGACTACATTAACTTCCATTAAAACTATTTTATTTTTTTTAACTATAATATTTTTCATGGAACGACTTGCCACTAACCTATGAGTATAAACTTTGCTATGATACATCTATAATGAGTTAACAAGTAGCAATTCTGGTTGTTTTACCATGAATCTAACCTTACTCATACAATGGTTCATTTGTTAAGAGTGATGCAACCTTACTCATACAATGGTTCCTTTGTTAGGAGTAATGCATCACTAGCAAACCCTAGTATTTACCTTACTCATACAATGATTCCTGTGTTAGGAGTAATGCATCACTAACAAACCCTAGTATTTACCTTACTCATATAATGGTTCCTTTGTTAGGAGTAATGCATCACTAACAAACCCTAGTATTTTACTAATGGTCCATAGTGACTTTAATGCTTGGTAGCCATTCATTGTAGACCATTATTAGTGACTTTAATGCTTGGTAGCCATTCATTGTACACAATTATTAGTGCACTTGTATATCAATGAATTTTTAGTATTTTAACTAATGGTCAATAGTGACTTTAATGCTCGGTAGCCATTCATTGTGCACAATTAATAGTTCACTTGTATATCAATGAATTTTTATGATTCTCTAAAATGTTTGAATTTAAACCCATCCACATTGTTGGTATATGGTTCAATTACTTTATTATGTATCTTGATAATGTCAATTTTTTGGTGAATAACTAATGCAATGTTTTCTCGTGTGGGTTGTATTGAGACTTCGATTAGATCATGAGTGTACTCAATACATATTCAATGTGGTATAATTTATTATATTGATTATAAATTTCATTACAAATTTATTAGTTTATACGGGTATTTCATTATAAATTTATTAGTTTATACAGGTATTTCTTAAACTCGACCTTGCATTGTGTCCACATTATGATGTAATAGGTATATAAATATATAAGCATTAAATTCCTCTCAAGAGATAAAAATAATAATAATAATAATAATATTACGCCTTTAGCACAACTCACACACCTACAATGACACACATAGATAGTCTAACAATAAACACTTGTTATTTTTTACTCTACATGAATATAAATAAATAAATAGTTAGTTTATTTGAATAGTTAAAGAAGTAGGATCTTGTTTGTTTCATAATTTATTTGCCCACTTAATGAATACTATTTTTCTTCTACTTTCTTTCAAATTTTCTTCTTTACGATTTTTCATTCTATCTATAATTCATAGTTACAGTTTCTAAATATTATGTAATTCTTCTACTTTTATATGTAGATTATTTTTGTTTGCACCATTTTTAATACTCCTTTGTTAAAACCAATCTATAATTACTTCTCTTTTTTTAAACAAACTCAATAAACAAGAATAAAATATGACTATACATCTCCGATATAATTCTAATAATTTAATAAGATTTTATTTTGATTTTTTATATCAAAATTCTTGAAATATGGCTAATTTAATTTGTTTTTGAATTAAATTGTGAATTAAAATTGAATTTAGTCTTAGTAGCTACTTGGAAATAATTTATTTATTTATTTTAAATTAATTAGTTGGAGAAATTCAAGTTAGAAGTCTTTCTAAAGTCACGCAAGAGTTATCCCTTAAATTAAGGAGATAAGATTGAGTTATATTTGAGTTGTAATTAGTTAACTCAGTTTACTCAGTTAAGTCTAGTTAAATTAGTTCCAAACTGTTTGAGGAACTAATAGTGAGTTAATAGTCAGTTGATGCATTAATGCACTCAACTAGTGCTACTCCAGTTAAGTGAAGATTCCCTCATTAGAAACTCATGCATGACTATTCTGAGAAAGACCCAATTGAGATTAATGTTCAAGGACAATGTACTATTAGTTGCATGTGTTTTCTCATGGAGAAAACGCATGCATGCAGTCAAGGATTTATCCTTGAGGATTACGCAGTTTTGAATGGGTTTTCCACTTGGTAATAGGCAAATCATCCACAAGGAACAACGCAAGGAAATAGGAGCTTGGAGGGCAGAGAGGAAGGCTGGAGAAAATCCAAGATTGCCTATGGGCATCTGTGAGGATTGTACTGAGAGCTGGCCAGCTGTGAGAGCTAAGGATTTGTATAATTCCTATGTATTTCCTCCATGTATGATAATACAATAGTGTGGGGGTTTTAGCTGAGGCTTTCCCCAAAATATTTTCATGTGTATTTTGCCATTGATTCTTCTTCTTCTAGTTATATTATTCAACTCGATCTTTAAGCTTCCGCAAATTGATAGTAGAAGCAGGTTATAGAATTCTACTTTGATTTATATTGCATTATCGGGTTAACCTACACATATTTTCTACATGGTATCAGAGCTGGATTTGTACAAATTATCTACATGGTATCGAAGCTGTGAACAGTTTATTGAGAAGAAAATTCGAAGTTTGAAGTTCGAGGTTGCAAGTGCATATCGAATTCATATCATACCTCAAGGTTGGCCAATGGCATTCTATGGCTTGAGACTCGAGTATGCCTTGGAAGGTAGCTCGAATTACATAGCATGCAAAGATAGAATGGAAGCTATATTAGAAGACAATGGCTTGAAGGAATTCATTGATCAAGAAATTCCAAAGCCAGATTCAACTAATGCACAAGAGTTGGCTGAGTGGAAGAAGTGTGTGGCAAAGGTGAGACGGATCATCCTTGAGGGAGTTCGAGAC
>APFE031592092.1:202620-229315 GCA_000404065.3 Pinus taeda | reverse complement strand
GAAGAGCATGGATCGTACCATATTTAAGATTGTCCTATTCATTCTTTTAACTACACCATTCTGTTGGGGATTATAAGGCACAGTTGTTTGATGTTTGATCCCATGTTGGCGAAGATAGTTTCAAATTCATTTGATGTGTATTCTTTTCCATTATCAGTGCGAATAGACCCAATATGAGATTGTGCATCATTTTCAATCCATTTATGAAAAATCTTGAATGTTTGAAAAGCATCAGATTTGTTCTTCAATAAATAAACCCAACACATTCTGGTGTAGTCATCAATAAATGTCATCGTATATCTATTTCCATTTGCAGAAGGAATTGGCATTGGACCACATAAATATGAATGAATGAGTTCAAGTTTTCTATGTACTCTTGAATGTGAATCATGAAAATACTGTTTGCTATGCTTTCCTAGAATGCAAGCATCACATTTCTTAAGTTTCCTAGGAATTGTAGGCAAACCAACAACACCATTTTTCTTCAACAAGCGGAGGTTGTCATAGTTCAAATTTCCAAATCTAGCATGCCATAATAAACTTGATGGAAGTGTACCTTCTTCATAATGAGAATTGTATGAGAAATGTTGTGCATGACTAGAGGTTCCTTGCAGCTTGAGAAGCCTTTCTTCTTCTATTCCCCTCATGACAAGTGAGTGGTCAAATGCTTTTCTTACCTCAAGCTTGTCATCAAACATATGAATGGAGTGACCTTGCTGGCAAATGTGGACCAAGGACAACAATTTTCTCTTGAGCTGTGGGAGATATAGGACATGATGCAAAAGAATGTCTGGAAGACTAGGCAGTTTAAGCCTGATTGTGCCAAGCCCTGATGGCTTGATTTTTGATTGGTCTACAAAGTATACTGCTCCATCAACATTGTCAGTAAATTCTTCAAAAATATCTTTGCTATGAGTCATGTGGCAGGTTGCTCCTAAATCAAGCAACCAATCATTTTTCCAAGAAGCAAGTGAAGCATTAAATAAAGCTTCATTTACTCCAATATTACATTGTGCCACAACATAGTGAGCGGATTCAGGTGCTTTATCTTTGTCTGTATCATCAGTTTTACCTTTTTGTTGGTTTCTTTGCTGCTCAATTTTGTCCCATGGTAACTTGCATGTAGAGGCATCATGTGGTCCATTTCTCTTGCAGCGTATGCAGCGCAAATCTGCCTTTTCTCCTTGAGAGTGTCTGCCCCCCCTGCCTCTAAAATATCTTCCTCTTCCTCTTCGACCACCTCTTCCTCTTGAAGAATCTTGAGCAAGATGCTTTTTTTTATGAGCAAGGCACACAGCCTCTTCAGAAGATTCAAGGGCTGTTTTCTTTCCAAAAGCTTTCTCTCTTTCAGCAAACTTTTTCACAAGAGAGTCAAAGGTGATATCTTTGAGATTTCCATTTGCTTGCAATGACTCAAGATAATTGGAGTAAGTAGGACAAAGTTCCTTGAGAAAAGCGATAAGAGGAATATCCAATTCAACCTTAGTGGATTTGATATCATGCATTATAGACTTTACTTCAGATGCAAGAGCAAGAGGATCATTATTTTGCAGTTCAAGAGTGAAGAGTTTAATCATGCGTTGAACAACTTCAAGTGCAGAATGTGAGTAATAGAGTTCTTTTAGCTTTTGTAAGGCTTCAAAAGCAGTTGAAAATGGCACAATATGGCGACTCACCTCTTCATTTACAGATGATGCGATTAATGCATAAGCTTTGTTGTTCTTGTTTTCTCAAATGACGAGCTCTTTGTTTGAGGTAGGTTGTTCTGGTTCTTTGTCTCCGTCTCCAACACACACTCCTTTCCATAACTCATTGAAAATGAGCGTGTGTTTTATCATCCAGGACCACTCAAGATAGTTCTCCTTGCCAGTGAGAACTATTCCCACAATGGATATGATTGAATGCATACTCTAACAAAAAAAACTTCTGTTGCAAAACTTTTACTCTTAATGAGAAAAAAATATAGTTTTGATATGACTGGACAGCAAACTCAACTTGACAGCAAATGTCAATACCCAAGACATATATATCGGCACTATTCAAAATATATATCGGTTTCTTTTTACACTGATCACCTAGTGCAGCCCTTCAAAAAAAATTAAGACACAAAGGCAATTTTAAAACATGCACAAAATTAGGGCTCAACTCACATATACATTATAGGACAGCGTACCAAAAACAGTTCAACGCATGCCATGTATATTCAAAGCATGGCTCAACTCACATGCACATCAACTCACATAGGCATTTTACATATTTACATGCCATGAACAGCGTTCAACGTTACCAACGTTATATGCCAAGAACAACATTAATACAATTGCGTTAATACAATGCTAAAACAACATTAATACAATGGTAAAATAGCATTCAACATATGGCATTAACTTCAACGCTTGCACTTCATAAACCAGTGAACAGTCTCTTGTATACCACGCTTGTATACTAGCGTATGGCCAAAAAACCTTCAACGCATAGCCAAAAACTTCAACAGATTGGATACCATACCAACGTAAATACCATGTCAGCGTAAATACAATGATTGCAAGTTGTCCAGCTGATCTCTAAATCTTCAGAATTTTTTTTCGGGATACCTCGGGATTTTTATGGTCACAAATGCAGATATATTAATAGTGTGGGATGTGGAGACCACAGCAGCTTTAACGTTCACTGAAATGTTCTAGAAGCTAACATTAACGTGAGACAAAGAGTTTTGGTTAATACCTCTAGGATCTGAACCATCAGATAATTAACTGGAATCCATCAACACTCTCTCGTGTAGATAGAGACTTTGATTCACGCACCATTCACATAGTGAACTTGGTCATGGAGACCATTCATGCACCATTCACGCACCAGCAGCGTTTCACTGCTCCTCCGCATAGCTACTCGGACCATTCAACGCAGCAGCACGGCCTCAAGGGCATTCAACTCAATGATTCAGAAGATTTTTAGGTCTGAGGCATGGCAGAAATGGCTCAGAATTAATTATGGCAGACAGAGCGCAGAATGGCTCAGAATCACTTATGGTAGACAGAGCGCACAGGGGCAGTGGACAGAGAGCTCAATAGGCAGAAGGGAGTTACAACTAATTTTGGGAGCTGGCTCTGATACCATGTCAGACCAGGTAGTAACTCCTCAAAGCAAAATTGATTCGTATATGTTATTCCTTCAGGTAGGTCTTCATTATATACATGAGGGAGAGACTGTTCACTTCATCTCCCGATGACTGTTCATATTACTTATTTATTTATTTACATTATATTCACCCAATCCTGGTGATTAGGTGTCAATAGAAACTTATGCATGTCTATTCTCACAAAGACCCAATTGAGATTAATGTTCAAGGACAGTGTACTATCAGTTGCATGTGTTTTCTCATGGAGAAAACTCATGCATGCAGTCAAGGATTTATCGTTGAGGATTGCGCAGTTTTGAATGGGTTTTCCACTTGGTAATAGGCATATCATCCAAAGGAACAACACAAGGAAATAGGAACTTGGAGGGCAGAGAGGAAGGCTGGAGAGAAGCCAAGATTGCCTGTGAGCATTTGTGAGGATTGTACTGAGAGCTGGCTAGCTGTGAGAGCTAAGGCTCTGTATAATTCCTATGTATTTCCACCATGTATGATAATACAATAGTGTGGGATTTTTAGCTGAGGCTTTCCCCAAAGTATTTTCATGTGTATTGTGTCATTGATTCTTCTTCTTCTGGTTATACTGTTCAGCTCGATCTTTAAGCTTCCACAAATTGATAGTAGAAGTAGGTTATAGTATTCTGCTTTGATTTATATTGCATTATCACGTTAACCTACATAGATTGTCTACAAAAACAAATCAAACATAGTGAACAATTCCACATTCCAAACTCAAAATCTGAATGGAGAAGTAATAATGTTAGAAATACAAACTTGAAGGAATTCTCTAGGAAACTAAGAGTCAAGTACCTGACTCCTCCTGACACAGCTAATGTTGGTCCCCCCAAGCAACTAGGCCTCCAATTCCTTTCTCCTGTATATTCGTTTTTGCTTCTCTTCAGTCTCTATAATTATATTCTCGGAAATTATGAGACGAAAGCTAAAAATGTTCTAGAGATATTATCCATTTACCACTCTCTTGGGTGGTTATTAACTGCCTCCACCTCACCAACAGGCAGCAAGTAGTTAATTGTTCATTTACGAGCTCTTGTTCCCCACTTTTGAAGACAACTCTTCGTCTTCTAGGAAACATTTAACTGGCCAATATTATAAATTCATGAATAAATCTAATAAACCAGATTAGATGCCTAGGACTTGTTGATGGATAAAATAATTTCGAAAATAAATTGCAGTCCTTTTCCTCTTTCATCCATCTGTATTTCAACCATTAATTTCCCAGTTTTGTTTTTATTCATAAAATAAAACATAAATACAACTTTACAAACAACAATTGTACATCAATTATTATGAGTAGAATTACTTATAATTAAATATCTATCTCTCTTCTAATGTAGCATATTAAATCATAATTAAACTTATGCACATGTAATTACAATGAAATCCTTAAGAAAAGAGATATCACATCTCCAATGTACTTCTTCTGAGAGAGGAATATAAACTTCAAATGTTGGGTTACTTTAATACCAAGATAGTAGTGAACATAGCCCAAGTATATCATTTCAAAACCTTTCCTCGGTTCTTTCTTTATGGATGCAATGTAATTCTCATCGTTCCCTATCATCAGAAGATCATCTAAATACATGACAAGATACACAATTGTTTTTCCATCTTTCTTGATAAACAAAGTTACATCATCAAGATCATAGTGTTTGAAATTGAGTTTCAAAAGATGCTAAGTTAATTTCTCATACCAGGCTCGCGGTGCTTGTTTGAGGCCATACAAGAGTTTGACATGCTTTCATACTTTGTGTTCTTGAGCCTTCACAATAAATCCTTTTGGCTGGGACATAAAAACATTTTATTTCAGATATCCATTCAAGAAAGTAGTTTTTACATCCACTTGACGGGCTTTCCAACTATTTTGAACTTCCAAGGAAAAGAGTGTCCACATGGTATCCCATTTTGTTGTGGGGGCAAAAGGCTCCTCATAATAAACCCCTTCCTTATGCGCAAAACCTTTTGCCACGAGCCTAACTTTATGCTTTTCAAGTGAGCCATTTGCTTCATACTTGTTCTTGAAGACCCACTTGCAGCTAATTGGTTTGGTTCCTAGTGGAGGATCAACTAGCTCCCAGGTGCCATTCTTTATCAAAGCATTGTATTCTTTTTGCGTCACTTCTTGTCATTCATCATGAGAAGCAGCTTCTTTGAAGGAAGTTGGTTCGAAATCTATAGAAAAGTTTAGTTTACAATTACAAGAAATATCCATATCAATAGGTCAAACATAATTGTCTATATCACCTCCATTCTATCTAGCTAAACTTCTTGTCCCTGTCTTTCCAACCTCATTAGGATGCACACTTTCAAGTGTCTTTGTGAGACATTTTGGAGGACCTTTCTCAAATGGCCTAGGTTGTTCAATAGACTAATATGGGGTTGAATAAAGATTTAGCCTCCCAATTATCTCAATCACATCACTCAAAGTGTCTTCTTAATAAATGGTTGGAGCTTCATGAGGGATGAGAGAGTGTTTCATAAGCAGGTTCCATAGATTGATCTAGTATAGGGATCCCCTCTTCAAGATGTGGAATCTCATTATCAAACTCTTGAAAAGACTTTGCATGCCAAAATTTGTCCAAGTGATCAAGCTATCGTTCAATAACATTGCAATTCTAGGAAGATTCAAGAAAGATCACATCTCTAGATATTATAAACTTCTTATTTTCTTCATCATAGAGACAATATGCTTTGGAGGTACCTGAGTACAGCCAGAAGATACATTTTTGACTCCTTGCATTGAATTTGTTTCTCTATTCCTTAGGTATCAAGGCATAACAAGTGGAACCAAAAACCCTGAGATGCCTCACTAAGGGAATGTATACATACCACATTTCATAGGGAATCTTATTTTTTAGAGCATGAGATGGACACCTATTCTTAATACACATAACACATAGAACTGCATAAGCCCGAAACATCAACTTAACATTATTGAAAAACATCATTGAATGTATAATATTTAAGATTGTCATGTCCATTCTTTCAGCTACTCTGTTCTGTTGGGGATTATAAGGCATGGTTGTTTGATGTTTGATCCCATGCTAACGAAAATAGGCTTCAAATTCATTTGAAGTATATTCTTTTCCATTATCAATACGAATAGAGCCAATATGAGATTTTGTATCATTTTCAATCCATGCATGAAAATTATTGAATGTTTCAAAAGCTTCAGATTGTTTCTTCAATAGATATACCCAACACATTATAGTGTAGTCAATAATAAATGTCATCATGTATTTATTACCATTTGTAGAAGGAATGGGCATTGGGCCACACAAATTAGAATGAATAAATTCAATCTTTCTATGTGCTCTAGAATGAGAATCATGAAAAGACTATTTGTTGTGTGTTCATAAAGTACAAGCACCACATTGCTTAATTTTGATAGGAATGGTAGGCAAACTGGTAACGCCCTTTTTCTTCAACAAACAGAGGTTGCCATAGTTCAAATGTCCAAATATAGCATGACAAAAAAGACTGGATGGAAGTGTACCTTCATCATAGTGAGAACTGTATAAAAAGTTTTGTGCATGAGCGCAGGTTCCTTGCAACTTCAATAGTCTTTCTCCTTTTATCCCAGTCATGACAAGTGAGTGATATGATGTTATTTTGATCTCAAGTCATGACAAGTGAGTGATATGATGTGAATGGAGTGTCCTTGCTGGCGGATGTGGACTAAAGACAACAAGTTTCTCCTCAACTCCAGGAGGTAGAGAACATCATGTAGAAGAAAGTATGAAAGACCAGACAGTTTGAGCTTGATGGTGCCAAGCCTTGATGGCTTGAGTTTTGACTTATCTGCAAAGTAGACTGCTCCATCAACATTGTCAGTGAATTCTTCAAAGAAATATCTTGTAAAAGTAATTTGGCAAATCTATCCTGAATTAAGAAACCAAGCATCTTTCCATGAAGCAAGCGAAGCATTAAATAATTCTTTAGTTACTCTAATGTTACAATGTGCCACAACATAATGCACTGACTCGGTTTCTTTACCTTTCCCTTTATTTGATGATTTCCCTTTCTCTTCATCCCTTCACTGTCTAATCTTGTCCCATGAGAGATTACATGGGGAAGCATCCTGACCATTTATGTTACACCATATGCAATGAAGATCAAACCTTTCTCCTTGGAAATGTATGTCCCCCTTGCCTATGTTATTATTCCTTCCTCATCCTCTTCAACCACCTCTTCATATAGAAGAATCATATCCCTAATTCTTCTCTTTTTGTGCAAGGCATACAACTTCTTCAGGAGACTGATAATTTGTCTTCTTCTTCCCAAAATCCCTCTCTTTCAACAAACTTGTCCATAAGAGATTCAAAAGAAATCTATGAAAGTTTGCCACTAGCTTGTAATGACTCAAGATAATGCGAATAAGTGGGATACAATGCCTTGACAAAAACTGTGAGAGGAACATCCATTTTGACACCAGTGACTTCTATGTCATGCATAATGAGTCTTATTTCAAAGGTTAAGGCAAGAGGATCATCATCCTTCAATTCTAAATTAAATATTTTGATCTTCAATTGAACAACTTCTAGCTCAGAGTGTGAGTCATATAATTCTTTCAACTTCTTTAAAGCACCAAAAACAACTATAAATGGCACAATATGGTGATTCACCTCTTTATTGATTGATGTTGCAATCAAGGCATATGCCTTGTTTTCCTTGTTCTCCCATATAACAAGCTCCTTTTTCAGAAGTGGGCTTTTGAGAAGGATTGCCTCCTTCTCCTTCACAAACTCCTTTCCACAACTCATTGAAAATCAAGGTGTGCTTTATCTTCTTTGACCACTCATGGTAGTTCTCTTTGCCAGTGAGAACTACTCCCACAATAGAGATTAAGGAGTGCATTATGTATAAAAAAAATACTTCAACTCAAAGGTAAAAAAAATAATCAACTCTTACTACTACTCACATCATATATTAAACATCACACATTTTTAAGCCATATCATCCCAGCCATACTATATTCACACCGTACATATGCACTTCATAAGGAGAACTCAATATATAAATTATGGCTCCAACATATAAATTATGGTCTCCAACATATAAATTATGGTTTTAAAAAAATACTCCATATATGGTCTTCAAGAAAAGAGAGTTCATCACATATTTCAATGGACACATGAATTATTAAAAAGGCTTCAACAGATGTTACATATATCGACCTTTTAGGAATGGGTTTTCATGACACCACACCAAATAAAATTTTCATACACGGTTTCCAACATACGTTAGTCAACATATATCAGTCCTCTTAAATGAGTTTCCAACATACGATTATTATGTCACTGCTTGTGCAGTGACATCTATGATCGGTTCCAACCTATTAATATAGTATGTACTGCGGAATTTTTGGTCTATACCGTGATTTTTTTTCAAATTTCCTAAGTTAACTATTACTTTTGATATTTTTATAAATGGTGACATCAGCGCACTGTTTCATCCCCGACTATTAATTTCGACGATGAACGTAATCCTATACGGCATGCCATTAATATTCTTTGTTCCTCTGAATTTTTTTTTGTTTCAAAAAAGTATTATCCTTTCGCACCCTTATCTTCCATCTTATTTTCCATTTAATAATGACGTGATTCTCAATGTAGCCATTGGGAGGTCAGAATAAATTCAAGTCTGGGGTTGGTATCATTCTCCATTCTAGATTTTCTAAAAAAAATATTTTCCAACTCATCGCATTTGATCAAGGGAGTGTTCTTATTGATATGTATGCCAAATGTACAAGTGTAGAGGATGCGCGCAAGCTATTCGATGGGATGACTAACTTAGATATTGTTGTGTGGAGTGCCATGATTGTAGGATATGTGAAAAATGGGAAGAGCGAGGATGTTGTCAAATTCTTTCGTCAAATGCAACGAGAAGGCATGAGACCAAATCGGTACACCTTTGTTGGTGTTATTAAGAGTTGTGGTAACTTGTTATCACTAGAATGGGGTGAGGAAGTCCATGCCCAACTTATAAATTTGGTTTGGAGTCTGAAATCTCTATAGCAAGTAGCCTTGTTGACATGTATGCAAAATGTGGGAACATGGAGACTACTTTGCAAATGTTTGAAAGGATGTCTCACTTAGAAGTGGTCTCATGAATTGTAGTAATTTCAGGATATGTGCATAATGGGCATGGGAATGAAGCCATGGAACTCTTTTGTGAGATGCAAGGGGTAGGCATGAAACCCAACCAATATATATTTGTAAAAATTCTTAGGGCTTGTACAAATTTCGTGGGTGTGGAACAATGCAAACAAGTCCATGCCCACATTGCCAAAACTAGACATAAAATATATAGAATAGTAGGCAATGCTCTTGTGGACACGTATAATAAGTGTGGATACATAGAGGAAGCACAATGATTGTCTGATAGAATACCTGGAAAAAAAAAAAAAAAAAAAAAATTGGTATTGTGGACTACAATTATTGCAGGCTATGTACATAATGGTTTTTACAAGTCGGGTTTGGAACTTTTTCACAAAACGCAATAACTAGGATTGAAGCCCAACCATTACACATTTTACAGTGTTATAAGAGCATGTGGGAGCATGTCAACTATGAAAGAGGGTAAGATTGTCTATGCCTACATTATAAGAAATGGGTTTGAGTCAAACACTAATGTTGGTAATGCGCTTATTGATATGTATGCCAAGTGTGGAAGTGTGAAGGAGGCATGCAAATGGTTTGAAAAAATTCTTGAGTGGAATGTGATTTCCTGGACTGCAATGATATCAGGGTATGTCTAGAATGGGCACGGTGAAGAGGCACTTCAACTCCTCAAACAAATGCTTCAAGTGGGTGTAAAACCAAATGATTTCATCTTGGAAAGTTTTTAAAATGCATGTGCCAGTCTTGTAGTTCTAGAAGAGGGAAAGGGAACTCATGCCCACATTACAAAGTAGGACTTGAATCAAATATATTTGTTAGCAGTGCCACCATTGACATGTATGTCATGTGTGGGGACATACAAAATGCACATAAAGTGTTTGATCAAACTCTTGAATGGAATGTCGTCTTATGGACTACAATGGTTTCAGGATATGCTCAGAATGGTTATAGTGAGGATGTTCTAAATCTCTTCTACCAAATTCAAGTCTGGTAGTCGGCTTCTAGTAATCAAGGCAAATTTAGGTAGTCAACTTCTAGTAAAGCTAGGATTGAAATAGAAAACAAAAAGGAGGAATGCTCGACCTCCATCTCCAAGTCAGGGCTGACTTCTAGTTGTCTCCAATGGGAGACCGAGAGTTATATACATTTAATTGCATTAAGACTTTACAAAAAGGGAGGTTTCACTTTTATTATAATAATAAAAAAAAAAAAGCATTAAGGGAAACAGGTCCATCATCAAGTATGATACAATACGGGCGACATCAGAGTAGGTTAGTCACAACCAGATAGAATCATGACCATATATAGTAAAGACCAGATCAGGTGTAATTAGGGCACGATTTGCTTTTGTCACCTTCCCATGAGTTCCCTCCGAGGGCTAAACACAGTATTGGCCTTTGAAAGGGCAGTGAAAGAAAATTGTAGAGCTACACCATCCCTGAACACCTTACCTTGATGGAATGTCAGTTCAGCTGGTTTAAACTTATTCTATATATTAAATTAAAATTCAGTGGAATTGACCAATAGTGAAAATATACATTGGTTATACTTCTTTATAATTTTCCAAAAAACTTGGATTAAATTTTAAAAGTGCTATGTCTTTTCTTTGTATTAAATTAAAATCTAGTGCATTAACCAATCGTCTAACCGATGACCTTGAAGAATTCGAATCCTTCTCATTATCCATCTAAACCTTTTCATTTAAATCTAAGTTCCTTCGACTATTACCCCAACTAAAGTAAATATTATGTGTTTAATATATAATTTTATTGTATTTTCATGAATGTCAATTTTCATAAATGTCACCATTGCCTTTAAAAGAGTACATACTCTGTTCTTTTCTTCTTTGGGCAGAAACGTTATTTAAATCAACACTTATTATTCAAATTTCAATTATATTAAATCTCTTGTTCTTTCGAAGGTGTTTTTGGTGTTAAAGGGTAGTGGTGTATCTACTATGGGTGTAGCCGAAGATTTTTGGAGAGAAAGGTGACAATGGAACCAGCCAGAAGAAGTTGCCAAAGGATGAGTATAAATACATTCTGTAGAGCTCCATTGGAGTATTCAATATTGTGCTTCTTCTACAAGGGAACATGCCTACAAAGCATTCAAACTTCAAGTGGCTTCCAGCGACCAAGTTCGAGTTGAAGCAATGAACCAACCTGTTGGGTAGTTGGACCAAATCTCAACTGGGGCTTCATATTGTGGCCAATGCATGGATTTGAAAGAATTGAGTGTTAGTTTATAATAGGCCCGAGGTGTTCTCTAAATAGACTTCATAAAAAATAGGGCATGCAATGAAATGTCTAGGTGGAGTCGGCATAGTCTAAGTGTTGGATTCGGCGTAGTCAGAAGTGTTGGAGTCGAGATTTCATTTGTTAGCACTCCGTAAATTTCCCTAGGCTGAGGAGAGAAATTCCAGAGGTAAGCACAAACCACTTTTAGGCTATAATCTAGCCCTTCTAGCCTTGGAGAGGGCTCTCTCACTTAGGTTGTTCAACTAATCTGATATTAAGCTAGTTATAGAGCTAAATAAGGTCTGTTTTTTTTAAGGGTTGCTAGTAAGAAATGAGAGGGTTCCATTGGGCATGGAGTCATGTCAAAGTTATAATTTGTCCAGTGAGATGATGAAGAGAGAAAGGGTTTCTCCACAGGGGCATGGTAGATAGTCTTGGTGATGTAATAAAGTATAATAGTTGTAGTAGGGTGAGTGTAAGAAAGGTGAAAACAACACTTAGAGCATCAAAACTATAGATGAATTCTAAATATTGCTTTAAGAGAAAAACATAGATTACTTGGGAAAACTAAATCAGAGCACCATTAAGATGAATTCTGAATTAAACATCTGGTTCCTCCAAGAATGAAGACATACATTCAAGATATGTAGAAACATAAAACAAACTTACAACATGAAATAAGAACAACACCATCAAGATTTGACACAGGAATCCCTGCAAGTCATCTTATATCTTTCACTCACTGGCAAAAATATTCAGAAATATAATGCACACAAAATCTCTTTCTCTCAAATCTAACTAACAACCCTCTCTTAGATTTTTACATATTAAATATATCAAAACATTCTCTTTCCACATAGCAAGGTCGAAATCCTCAAAGGAATACTATTAATCATCTAAATACATTCAATTCTTACTTAACTTGCTGAAAAATAGGGACATTTTTACTCATCTCCAATCTATGCTTAAAACATAAACCAAATGGAATATTTATTAATAAAATTAGATTGTATATGCTAAGGCTATTAGCCACCTCTTCATCTGATCAAAACTGCTGCTAGATGTCAAAATTTTGAATTTTCAAGGGAAGAATGTTGACTGTCCAATTGTGCAGCATATTCGCAACAAGTCTACTATGAAACAGGGACTGAATTTCTGGAAAAATAGGGGTCAAATACTAGCTCATGTCTCCTGGATCCTAACAACTACTACAAAAAAGAGAGGATATTTTTGTATATGATAGTTTCCTTGAGAGAAACCTCTCTTAGTTTCCAAAAATTCTTCTCCAGCTCCTCACAATCTGCACCTAAACATCATAACTAAAACAGGAAATGACAAAACCTAAAAAATAGGTTGTAAATATGAATTTGATTATTCTAATATATGATACTTGTGAAGAAACTAAAGGAGGTTCTTGTTCTTTCATCCATTTTCGACAAAAACCTCTTTTGGTTTTCAAAAGGTTAGCTCCATTTGGTCGGAAGCATGTTTTGAAAATGATGACAAACACAGTGAGTTTTGCAACAAATTTGTAGCATTCCAAGTAGCCCTCCATGCTATGTATGGTTGCACACCTCCTCTGGCAAAATGGATCAAATTGGTAGGCTTGAAATGTTTGTTTTATGGTGTAGAACTCTTGAAGTAGTCTCTCCAACACTTACAGAACTCCTAGATGGTTGATTTCCACTTGCGCAACAGATTCGTAGCAAGTCCAGCATTTCTAGCTTATGATCACCTTTCTGCTTCAAAATGGATGAGGAGCACTCTTACCACATACAAAATCCTTATAACAACTTATCAATCTTTAAAAACTACAAAAATTCCACACTTCACCAAAATGAGGGACTATATAACTTGCGCAGCAAATGTGAATGCACATCCAAGGTTGATATACTTCGGATCTTCTGAAAGCTTAGAGATTGGTTGGAGGGTGTTCAATAAGCTTCATGAAACATTTAAAATTGAACAGAAGAGACAAAAACTCTTACTCAAAAGCTTGCGGCTGTTTCACCACTTATGCAACAGTTGCGTAGCAGCAAGTCACTTGCACAGCAAATTCATAGCTACTGCTTGAACTCAACTAGCAACCTCTCCTTCGGCCTTCTCAATGTTACCTTTCACCTTCAACTTGCTCCAGATCTCAAACCAGACTCATGATCAGGTTCTCAAAATTAGGCTCAAAAATCAAAGTATCAGAATCTTATTAAACTTAACTTCAGTTCGAAGAGATCGTCATTCTGATTCCATCGGTGTGAACGACACTCAAATCCAAGCTTGTATGCAGAAGTTAGAGTAAGTCAAAGTTCATGTTTGACTTACTCACATGGTAGGATTGGATGACGTGGCAGGTTCCACCAGTGAATGGGCAGGCACCAAATGGCAGGCCATCATTGGCCCCTGCATATCGCAAATCGCATGTCACAAGCGGATCGTGTTAAGAATCGACCCTAGAACAGCCCGGGTTGCGATGTGATAAATTGCAATCACACTTCACAAAAGACAGGGAAAAAGGTGTTAAAGGATCGACCCCGGTTGCGATGCGATGGATCGCACTTCGCAGAAAATCGAGCCCCACTTTATATTACCCTTCGGTTCTCCACCAATTGCAAAATGCGTTGAGTTCCTAGATGTGATGCGACTATAGGTTCCGGTTAATACTTATGCCAGGCCTGCCACATCATAATCGCACTTCACTCGTCGTGTTCACAGACTATAAAGCCCGTTGGTTTCCTCGCCGATTGCAATTCACGATAAGACAGCCAGTCGACAGATTATGGCCTACCGTGCAGTGAAATTTTCACCCAGTTAGCGTGCTTTTAGGGCTAATTTGTAGGATCATGTTGGAAATGGGGCAATTTGTGGAGCGAATATTGGGAGAACTAAGAGAAGTCATAACTTCTTTAGTTTTCCACTAAATTGGATGTAAAAAGAGGCTAGATATCCATTTTTGAACATTATGGACTAATTGGAGCAGGTTTCAGAAACATTTGAGCATTGTAAACACATATTTTTACACTTTTGAGCATAATAGAGAGGCCCATGCCATTGGAAGCTGGACCAAGGAGACATAGCCCACGAGGGGTGAACTCCTTTATCATGTGCTTGTTGTAATGTGTTCTTGATGATGTTTTGTATATGTTTATGCTATTGTTCACTTTCTGATTTATGTTAAATTACTCATAAAATTAACATAAAAACTCTTCATTTCACTTGCAAAAATTCATGAATTCTTAAGCACAATGAAAGCATTTTGTTGTTAGCCTTACTCTCACATTAAAACAATTCTAAGTCCAGATAATTAAGTTAATTAAAATCATTAAAGTTAGGATTTAAGCCTACCTTTCTAGATTGAGTTTGTTCCTCATGGTTAGGAGTCAGTTTAGGCTTAGTTGATTGAGAGATTCTCTCCAACTAGTTAGGCTCCTAGATTAGTGTGTTGTTGAGATATTTTCTCAACCATAGTGTCCAAGATAGACTTACTATCTTGAGACCAACTTCCTCATGTATTTATTTGTAATATTATCATTCTTTGTACATTGGATTGATTAATAATGAGAATGTCAGGAATGTTGTAAAGCTGAGGCCTTTTCTGCCATTTCTATGTTTCTGGTATTTTTTGTATTTGTGTTAATTTTATTTATTAAGCTACATGTGGTATCAGAGCTGGAATCAAAATTGTTCTTAGGATTGTGATCCATTCTTGGAAACGTGGATTACATATTTGATTTCTCTGCGTATTATAGTTTTGATTTATTGATAGCTAAATTAGATGATGAGACAGTGATGTCTCTAATTCACCCAAGTCAAAGAAAAAGTCTCAAATCGCTGATTCAAATGAGAGTAATAGGATCTGCCAAGTGAAGGTAGATTTCTGATTTGAAGTTGCCCAACTGCTGAAAGTGAAGGGAATTATCCGCTGGTGAGTCGCTGATCTCAACACGAGCTGGAATAGTGACTATACAACCGAGATCATTATTGGCGGAGCATGGCGCTCCAGGAGGCAGCAATGTGGCCCACGGGTCTATCAACTGATAGTGTCCGAATGATTTTGCAGTTTGAATAGTATGTCCTTGTGCTTCCAGAGGAGGAGATGTAAAAAACTCAATGAATCTGTTATTGGTGCGATCAATTGAGAGCTCAACACAAGAAATTAAGTGTTTGCAGTTGCAGACCACCACTTGATTAGCAGGGGAATTTTTCGCAGCGAAGTCTCTCTAGCTGTGACTTCCTCTATAACAAAGGTAAATTTTGAGTGCCCCGGAGCGAAAATTCTACTTCCTCTAAACAAAATGATCTGAGTACCCCATATCTCACAGATCCACTCCCCACTCCAATCCTATCTTTTAGCTTTCATGGTGATATAAGAACTGAAACCCCTGATACAAATTATTAAGTTGGCCTTCGTGGGATTGAGGGTCATGACTTTATCATGGCAAAATCTACAGGTGAAAATTTGGTTACAAGAAGCAGCTTTTAGTTTGCAGTTCCGCTTGTAATGCTCACATCCAAATATTTTATGATCTGAATCTTGACAGCGCCCAGGTGTGTCTGCACCATTCCCAGACTAACTGGCTCTTGACTGGGGCAACTTCTGCTGGGCAGCAATCCACCGACTGGTCATAAGGTTCTGAATAAGATATGAATTTTGACGTGGATCAAGCGAAGCATCACTTGACACCTTGGATATTGCAGATTGAAGCTCTTTTTGATTCATGCGGAAAATATCTTTCCACCCAGGGTTGAATTTCTGATTGGAAACACCTGGAGATTTCTGCACATTATCAGAAGAAAATGTCCCTATTTTCCGCTGGCATATGCAGGTATTCGAGCATCAAAGAAATGACAGGAATTGTTGAGCTCCTCGCACAACCGATCTCCTTCCAGCATAAAAAAAAAAGAGAACCAACATTTGCGTGGAGTTTATGGTGAGCATGGAGTTCAAAGCTCAACAAACTCGTTGATTACTTGTTGTCTCCTTAAGGTTATTTATGACCCCTCTCATTTTTTCTCTCCAAATAATAACATGCATAAATCTTATGGTGTATATTTTTACATGCATAAACGTTAAATCGTTTTAAAGTGTTTTCATAAATCAAGGAAACGTTACATCGCTTTGAAGTGTTTTTTTTAAGTTTATAATTTAATGGGATGAATGTAAAAGCGTTTTTTTAATAGGGATCATAAAATAATGCTTTTGGAGGAATAAGGTGGATTATAAAAATATTTTTTAAAAAATTTGTAATAGAGTGATAAAATGCCTATTTTGTATGGGAGCAATAAGAAGATATTTTGGGAGAGATAAGGAGTGGATAAAGCATTTTTTTATTTGGGAGTAACTAGCATTTGCACCAGATGTTGCAAAGGAAACGCCGTAAAGGCATAAAGTGCGAAAATCCATTATCCATGTAGTGTGTGCATTATTCAACAAGGTGGATCTCTGCTGAAATCCATTATCCATGTAGTGTGTGCATTATTCAACAAGGTGGATCTCTCTAAATTTGTTGCAAACATTTATGTTGTTGCATTGCTAATTTATTAGAATCTACTACTACCTCCTCTTCTTGGAATATTAAATTTTTTATTAAGATCCCTTTGATTATTGGCATCACATTTACATTTCATAAGGTTAGTTTCAAAAGAAAAGAAACACCGCACGAATAAGACAATGATCAAAATAAAAGTAATGTAACAATCTATATCATTATATCTATAAATGGATAAGTTGAGAGGTGACATGCATTTTTGACAAACTTAGCCTAAAAACTAATAAATCGATATCTATTAAAAACATAAGTATAGAAGTGTCATACAATTCTACAAAGTTCGCAAATTAATTAATAAATCTAAATCCTTATTATGATCGTCTCATCCTTTCATTCATATGTGAACTACATGATTCATTCATATGTGAACTACATCAATTTAAGCGGTCACAACTAACTCATATATATTAATAACTA
Organism: Pinus taeda; assembly: GCA_000404065.3. Classification (NCBI taxonomy): domain Eukaryota; kingdom Viridiplantae; phylum Streptophyta; class Pinopsida; order Pinales; family Pinaceae; genus Pinus; species Pinus taeda. The sequence goes on along the minus strand of APFE031592092.1, from coordinate 211,842 downwards.
TGGTAAAGTGTATATTATTTTGAACAAGGTTGTATAATTAGCATTTTTTTACCTAATATTAATTTAATTATTGAATTTAAAAAAATATGAATTAGTTTTTACATTTAAGCAAAAGCATAATTATTATTTTTTATTGTTTAATTTAATTATTCAATTTTGAAAAGTATAACTAGTTTTCATATTATTGTTCTCTATCGTTAATTTAATCTCTATCTCTAGAAGCAATTTAAGTGCCCTGTGACGGATATGGCCCATCATCCTATGTTGAAGCTCTCCCTGATCTCTTGGATCCCTGCTATATTTTGGAGTATACGTTTGCAACTTGTAAAGTCTACTGCTCTTGAATCCAATTACTATGGGTGACTTCCACTCCTGGCGCTTAATCAACACCTTCTGCCCTCTAAAGATCCTGAAGAGTATGTGGAAGTAAATTTCGTGTAGACGTCTTGACTAATGTGTTACTACTAGGTGTGCCAGAAGGGGTTACATAGGTTTCCAACCAAGTGAAACCATGTGTAGTTCCTGCATGTATTCTTCCATAACTGTAGTTTCACCCGTTTAACAATAGTTAATTATGACTCTTAATAGATGCCGGAACACATCTCTAGCCAAAAAAATAATAATTATAATAAAAAAGAAAATAGAAAATAAAAAGCTTAAAAAATGGTCAAAGAAAGTGCTCTTACATCACTTGTCATATACCCAATAGAGATACCCAGAGCAAAAATGCAAATAACATTCAGATATTTTGCAGAAATTAATCAGAATAGTAAGCACAATGCTAACATGAGCCTAAATAGGATGTGTTTATTATTAAAAGCACATTGTTCACTAGCCTCTTCGAGGGGCCAACCTCAATTACAATAATTCTCCAGGACATCTTTTACAGTGCTTCAATCTCCTCATATACTAATTCCTATCCACTAATAACATTCTAGAGAAAGAACTTTCTAATAGGTGAAACCTTCTAGTAAGTCCTTTTACAATAGTTGTGTTCACATAACTACAAGCCATAGTTATTAATGTTGATCTTCTCTACATAACAATATATTATTCTACCTACATAGGGGTTAGAGAAGTTAGGACCCTAACAAATGGCACTTAACCTAACTATGGTTATTCTATAGGACAGGTTAGACAATAAAATTCCTAACAATACTCTAACTACAGTTACCCTGCAAATCAAAGTTGAAGTATCCAAGGATGTAGCTTAGGCCATGGCAAATATTATCGCCTGTTACAATCATTTCAATAAACTGTTTGGGTTCAAGGCATTGTACTTTTCCATTTGATAAGCAAATTAACCAGTATCAACCCCTATCAAACGTTGTGTTGATGCTGGAAGAGAGAAGACAAAGGAAAGATGTGAATATAAACCTTCCCTCCCATGTACAAAATGCATCCTACTCTATGTGAATATAAAAGCCTAACGTTGCTTTCTAGGTTTTAAGCATACTCTGCAGGCAAACTATAAATGAGATCTGCAAGCTGTGGTCCTCCTCCCAAGGTCCGTTTTGTTAGGAAGCCTTATAACCGTGCTCAACACTGATCCTACCAATTCATATGCCCGGTAAAGCATCATCATAATCCATAATTCAGATCATAGTTCTTACAACCTCAAACCCAGATTAATACCCGCCATTAATTTCCCTCTGACCTCACTTATGCATTAATACAATATCATTAAATGAGGATAGATTTGTGGAACTTGGGATTGCAAGAGAATATAGATCCTTGACTCTTCTCTTGACACGAATATAATGGCAGCTTCTTGGTTAAGTTGTTTGCATTCATGATTCAACGGTTTTATAATATTACATACTACAAGTATCTCCTTATGGTGCATCAGAGACGATATAGGATTTGTAAAAATCAGTCTTGCCCATGCATGGTATCTCCGTTATGAAGATGGAAGATTTTATGCCATTTATTTTTAGGGGCCACTATGTTATGCGTTAGGATCCGAGGACTACTTTCAAGATATCAAGAGAATCGATTATGCAGAAAAAAAATATAGACCGCTTATAGGATAAGGACATCTAATATGGTTTTGAGATTCGAGGCATTGCATACTTTTCTCTCCTCTCATGATAAATGCGTACAATAACTGCAGCGGTTTCTTCGATAGCTTTTCCAGTAACATCTGCAATCACATAATAATGCATCTCAATAAACTAAATAGGTGTATTTTTGAGCAAGTGAAGGAATTAAAGCTTTACAACAGACTCCAGAGGTCAAGTTAAAACATGAAGAGCTAAAGGATAATTGGAATTCAAAGCATTCAACCACTGTAAATAATTACAATAAAGGCAGGAAATAAGTCTGCTCAAAGAAAAAGGTAAAAGAAAAACCGGTGGTATAATCACCATGGAAGTCTGAAACTTACCAATAACAGGCCATCGTGGATTCTGGGCAAAGAGCTTGTTGCCATAGTCTAGTTCCCGACGAATATGATCCATTTCTGAGTAGTTGCTCTTGGAATAGTGTAAACCAAGAGTTTTGGCCCTCACCAACCGTATTGATTGCAAAATGGCAGGACTGATGATCAGACCATAGATTTTGTCTTGATCAATTTCAAACAATTCTTTTGGAGGACCAACTCCAAGAACAAGTGGCACATTTGCAACCTTGTACCCCTTTTGAGATAAGTAAATTGAAAGTGGAGTCTTGCTTGTACGTGAGACACCAACTAATACCAAGTCTGATTTATGAAGATTGTGAGGCAGGGCTCCGTCGTCCTGTTTAATTGTGAATTCTATTGCCTCAATTCTTTTGAAATAACGTTTTGAGAGGGATGTGCTTCGGGCTGGACTACCTCGAGGAACTCCTGAGGGTGCAACTCCTAGGTGCGCTGCAATGGCTTCAGTGGTCGGCCCAAGAATATCAGTATAAGGCACTCCCCACAACTGGCAAGCATTCTTTGCAGCCCCTGCCATGTTCGGATCTGCCAATGTGTATAGCAGAAGTGCTCCCTCCTTCGCTGCTTGTCTGATGATCTCCATAAGACGATCAACCTCATCAATCTGCTTATCCACATACATTTGTTCACAGAGAACCAAAGGAATAATGTCACATTTCTCTCCTACCAGGTCAAATCAATTAAATAAAGACTTAGTGATTTGCAGAAATTCCCATCATGCAACCTCACATGGGTAAGTTTTATCTCCTGCTACCAGGTCAAATCAAATAAATAAGGGCTTACTAATTTGCAGAATTTCCCATTATGCGATCTCACGGGGTTAGATTTCTCTCCTTCTACCAGGTCAAATCAAATAAACTACCTTTTAGTAATTTCCAGCATTTCCCATCATGTGACCAGGCGCTAACATTAACATAAACAACTGCAAGAATCCCTAAAATGCCCATGCATTTGTCGCTGAACTTTCAAAAGAAAGCATAGACAACAGACCAAAGAAGAAAGAAAGAAATTGAATACTAACCCCCGAGAATAAATGGGTATTTACACCACAGCCTTTGTCGACTAAACAGGTCTCAAATTGACCCAATGCAGCATGGACAGAGTGCTCTGCTGTCCATCCAGTGCCATCAGAGACCATGTAAATCGCCCTTCCAGAGGGCGAGTATCTTTCGTCTTCGTCGTCGCTCCCTTCATAGTCATCAATTCTATTAGGAATAGAGAGCACGCCATTACTGGTGAAATTATTATTAGTAGTTGTAGTAGTGGACATTGAAGATGATGTTTCTACCTTTTCTTGGACTGGGCGGTCCAACCGCCTACCAGAGCAGATATTCCGAACCCTCGACCAGCGCTGCAATTGAGGGGTACCCTTGGATTTCCAATCGTTGGCCTTTGTGCTATCATTTTCCATGGGAACTTGATCGAAATCGGGAGCCATTGATGAGGAATTTGCAACTGGAACGGAAGAGGATTCAGAGCGAATTCGTGGCTGTAACATGAGAACCCCAGTTGACGCATTTCCAACAATACAGCGAGACAGTTTCTGGTAATGATAATCACACAGCTTTGAATTTATGGGAAAGGCATGTGTAGTAGACAGCCCTGATGAAGGTACACATGGAAAAGACATCATCATTGTTTTAGCTTCTGCAGAACCTCAAAGCTCGAAGCTAGCTCTAATTGAATGCAGGGAGACCCACATTCCTAAATAATCACTGCAGACCAATTCCACTTCAACGAACAAATTTCAGACCACATCTCCTCTCTGAATGAACTGATATTCTGCTTTTCCAGGGTCATTTCCAGGGTTAACGAACACAGATTACCATTTCCATGAACACTGATGTGAATTTTGAGTCATCAAAGAAAACTGTTGTTGGCTCTTCATTCATCACCGGGGCTTTACCACATATGAGAGCATCAATATTGTGGGAGATCAACCGATTAGCTATCCAGCGAAACGCACGGCAAATAAACACGTTTGAATCCCAGCGAAAGTAGTTTGTATGCAACCGTCATGACATTCAAATCAACGGATCATCTTAATTCAATCGTCTAACAAAATATCTAACGGTACAAATTATGACACGGAGGCATTTAGGATAGTTGATCTCAGAGGGAACGCCTTACGGCGTAATAAGGGTGAAGATTGGGATTAATTTTCTAATAAGGTTGATGTTTTTAAATTTTTTAGTAATAAGGTGTGAGTTTTGTCATTTTGGAGTACTAAGGAGTTATTGTCCAAAGTCAAGACAAATTTAGAAGTCTTTGATGTATGAGTGTTTTGTAAATTTGGGGTGATAAGTGAAAGTCATTATTGTAATCCAAACTAATATTTTACTTTGAGAGCGATTGAGTTAGTGCAGGCAGTTTTTGAAGACAGTTTGCTTCCAAAAGTTTGCAAGTGTGACATTCTCCTTGAGAAGTTTCCACAACAAAGTTGTGACATTGAAGAATGATGTACTCCAGTAATTAATAAAATCATAATTTTTGTGGTGCTTGTGTCCTAGATCCGCCCGAAATTGAATAAGAGGATCTTAGGTACACCGTGTGTAATGAATGCGTGTGCATGACTTGTGTTCAGATTATCTTTTTGTATTATGCTTAAACAACTACATGCACATAAGCAAGCTTAAGTATAAGAACGTTTAATCAAGCTCCTGTAATCAAGCTTAAGTACACAAGCACAAAGTGTCACATCATCAATTTGATCATATGATATTCCAAGCAAGCACATTTCACATCATGTAATCAAAGCAATCAAGTTAAGGATGCTACAAAATCAAGCATTTCAAGCCAAGACAACATCAACATCATCAACATTGTTTGTATCACTTGTAGATAAACAATTTTTAACTGAATTATACGGGTGCATTCTCGGTTGTAACCGACACCCTAATTTGAATTGTTAAGGTGAATACATTAAGTCAAGTGAGTCTTCAACTGAGTCATCAAGATTCAACTTGTCATTTGTCTCTTGGGTGCATTTTTGACAATGTTCGACACCCTTCCTTTTTTAAAATCAGCACATTCAATGAGTACATTCAAGAAAGCACAAAGTGTCAATAATCAATCAAGCAAGTTCAAGCAAGCCATCTAGCAAGAAATCATCATCAAACAAGTGTGAATTCTAGTATTCTATTCTTCAAGTGAGCATCAAATCAATCTAGTGTTTAACGCAAGTGCAATAAGAAATAACTCAAGGGAGCGTGTCATTCAAACAACAAAGCAAGCGAGCGTGTCATTCAAACAACCAAGCAAGCGAGTGTGCCAAAATCAAGTGCGAAATTTCAATGCACGACATCTACAACAAACGAGCCAGTGTGAAGTTGATTGAAGCATTCACAAAGTGTCAGTGAAGCATTCAAGCAAAGCGATCGTCATCAAGCAAGCGTGAAATCGAAAGTTCAAGAAACCAAGTTATAAAACTCTAAAAAGTGTTTAAAGCATCAGCAATAAGCAACAGTACAAGTGAGCCTGAATTCAAAGTGAGAAAGCTAGCATGGCGACACACATTCAACTGTCCCAATTTCTTAACAATTTGATTTTATCATCAACTGGTGACATGGTGAACATCCGCAAAACAACTCTTGCTAATATTCAAGTGCATCTTCAACATGCACATGAAATGATTGAGTTTCTTCAACTGGAGTCACAACTTCAAAGAGATGAGTTGCAACAGAAGAGTGATGTTTCCAAGTCTTTCATCCGTACAGATGAAGATAAAGATGATGATTCCAAGTCATTGATCCAACCAACTTCAAGTGTCAAAGTGGTCCCTGATCTAGTTCAACTTTCTTCCAAACCAATCATCAAGCCATGGGAAGAAATCAAAAGTAACAGAAATCGACGAGGCTTAGGATATGTCAAAGATGACGCCAACTTGCATATCCCAGATTATTCAAGGCCCATTAAGTTTGTTAGTGCAGGGTTTCTTGCACAAATCACATTGGCTTATTATGAGAAAGTTGAAGACAAACATAAATACACACAAACAGAAGTTGCAAACAAACAAACATGCGCGCAAACTAAAGTTGTAGTCAAACCAAAATGCCTTCATTGCAAAAAAATTGGTCATCTGGAAGATCGGTGTTTTGATCTCCACCCTTGTCACCATTGTGGCAAGCCAAATCATTCATCAGCACAATGCAGCAAACAACAACAATCAACCAGATTGAAGATCAATTATTAATGGATTGATCCCTGGGAATGGTCATCCACAGTCAGAAGATTGTATAAGTTTTACAATCGAATTCACTCACACATATTGCAGCCAACAATAAAAATGAAGATGGTACTCTTGTGCAGTTGAACAGGGGAGTACACTAGTGAAACACTTCTACACCTGAAGGGGGGGAGTTCAGAAATAATTTGAAGAAGAGTGTCTCTCCTTTAAGCTTGTTAGGATATTCCGACACAAAATGAACTTAGAGCCCATCAACTTGAAAATGAGTTGCTTACATTGGACCCCAATAATTTTTCTTGCATTAAAGATTTTTTGCCCAAATTCAAGACCCTTAGATTTCTCTTGGAAGGTGTTAAGGTTAAGAAAGAAGATAGTAACCTTATCTATTCCATTCTTACTAAGTTGGGACCAGCCTACTCTGTGTTTGTTTCCACCTTCCATTCTACAAGAGAAGCCTTCATTTCTCAAGGACAAGCCTACAAGTCTCCTTCCTTTGATTCTTTTTGTGATTCTTTAATAAGAGAACAAGAAAAACTCTTACACCTTGGTCTTCTTAATCTTGGAAACTCTTCTAAGAAAGCGTTAACCACCCAGCAGCAACCAAATTCAAAGAATCCTAAGAAGTCGTATCCTAAAAGGAACGGTCCTAAACCAAACAAGGGTCCTAAGCAATTTCAGCCTCAAAATGAAAAATCATTTCACCAGAATGATAAGGCAAATAAAACAAAGGGAAGAAGATTGATAGACATTGCCACTTTTGTAATCGAGATGGCCACTTAGAATCTAAATGTTTTAAGAAGATGGAAGCCTTGGAAGCAGCAATGGAGAAGCATAACATCCATTTGGAGCACTCTTCAAATTCATCTTCAGGAATGGCACTTTCTGCATGTGGTTGTCAAGCATCTCGGTCTGGCTATGCACTAAATGTATCTTCTTCCTCTCATTCTCATGAGTGGCTCATTGATTCTGGAGCTTCTTATCACATGGGCAAAAATAAAGCCATGTTTTCTTCTTTAAATGATTGTAACACCAAAAATATATATGTTGGTGATAATAGATCTCTTAGTGTTGTAGGGACTGGAACTGTTCATATAGACAATGGTCAATTTAATGATGTATTATGTGTTCCAACCTTATCCTGCAACCTTCTATCTGTATATCAGATAACTCATTCAGGTGAAGGTAAAATCGTTGAATTTTCACCTCACGATGTTGTAATTAAGGACCTAAATCCTAGACAGATTTTAGCTACTGGCATTGCTGATGATTCTACAAGGTTGTATAAGTTTCACAATTTGGGTCATCAAATCTTCCCTCGGTATTTGTTTCTCATAATGATGAAGTGAGCAAACTTTGGCATGAGCGATTTGGTCACTTAAACTATCGCTCCCTTCAGAACCTATGTAAAGAAAATATGGTGACAGGTCTTCCCATGGTATCTTGCAGAGATGTTGTTTGTTCCGGATGTGTACTCGGAAAACATCATCAGGACAGTTTTGAAAAACATGCCTCTTGGCACGCCTCAGCCCCTCTACAGCTTGTGCATAGTGATTTATGTGGTCCACTTCCAATTGTTTCCTTCTCTAGCTACAAATATTTTTTAACTTTCATTGATGATTTCTCCAGACGCACTTGGGTATATTTCTTAAAACTCAAGAGTGAAGTATTTAACAAATTCTTGGCCTTTAAGGCCTTTGTTGAAAAACAATCTGGACATCAAATTCTTAAGCTAAGATCAGATAATGGCGGAGAATATGTTAAAAACGACTTCATCAATTTTTGCACTGAGCATGGAATCCAAATGCAACATACTGTTCCATATACTCCACAACAAAATGGTGTAGCTGAAAGGAAGAATCGCATCTTAAAGGAAATGGCTAATTGTATGCTTCAATCTAAAGGACTTAGTCTTAATTATTGGGCAGAAGCAATTAACTGTGCAAATTACATAATAAATCGCACTCCTACTAAGGTTTTAAAGAATATCACTCCAGAAGAAGCATGGGGCTCAATTAAACCAGATGTGAGTCACTTTCGTGTTTTTGGAAGTGAAGCATGGGCCCATATTCCAGATGAGAAACATAAAGCTTTAGAACCTAAGAGTGAAAAATGTATTTTTTTGTTGGATATTCTGAAGATGTCAAAGGATATAGACTTATTCCATTTAAGTCCAAAAATGTTGTCATTAGAAGAGATGTAAAGTTTGATGAAAATATATCGGCCTACGAGCCTAGTTCGGCGAATGTGCCACCTCTCTCTATCTCTTCTACTTTTGAACATAATTCTTCTTCAGATGATGAAAGTGAGGATGACAATCCTCCCCCACCTTCTCAGGATCCTCCTTCATCTCCTTCACTTCCAAAATGGGTCCGTGCTACTCGGGATGCAGCAGGTGATCTTGCCAGTGATCCTACATATCAGCGCCGTACACGTTCTCAGTTCGAAAGAGCCTCTTCTTTACTGGCTCAAGTCTCAACAAACTATGATCCTGACACCTTTGCAGAAGCTTCAGGCCATCTAGATTGGGGCGCAGCTATGAATGAAGAATATCATTCATTATTGGAAAATGATACATGGGATCTTGTTCCTCTACCAAAGGGACGAAAACTTGTTAGAT
>APFE031592092.1:178630-201533 GCA_000404065.3 Pinus taeda | reverse complement strand
GACAGTTCATTCTCTCCTCGGTATTACCGACACTTGATCCGTGGCTTAACACCCGATTGGTCCATGATTTCTATTTAAAGCGCATGGAGGGTCATTTGTAGGTTAACTGTTAACAAGAGAAGCTTATGTAAATTTTCATTCTTTTATTAATAAAATTGCTTGAAGTGGCCGCGTTGGCTCAGGCCATGGATTGTTTCCCTCTTTGAGGGTTTTAACCACGTCAAAAATACTGGTGTATTGATCTGTGATCTGTTTGTGAGCGGTGTCCTTTGGTGTTCTGTCTGAGGAACTTACCCTGTAAATTCCTACAAAGCTGACAAAGGGGCAGAAATGTCAATGAAATTGACAGTGGTTGTCAGGCTGAAAGTCTCGACAACATCAGCGAAGCAGCCAGTGGGCATTTTCATCAGCGAGTGAGCATCAACAAATTCGCCAGTGGGCAATCGACAGCAAAGTCAACAATGAACAGTTTTCAAACACAGTAAGTTGTTTTTCAACGTCATCAGCTAGTGGGCAATCATCATCAGCAGATTCGCCAATGAGCATTCATCAACCTCTATCAGTGGACAAACAAATACGTTAGTGGGCGTTCATCAAATTTTTTCAGTGAACATAGGATGTTGATTTCAAGCAAAGGACAATTGGATCCTTTTGCAGCTTGGCACGTGATGGAGTTGCCAAGCAACATTCAGAGATGAATCAAACATACAGCTGGCTCATGGTCTCTTCATATTACAGTTTCTTCAGCATCTAGCATTGGCAGTTTTTTCAGGAAAATGTTTGCATGAGAACTTGGAAGATGGTTCCTGGTTCTTAATTTGGACTTGTCATTGAGGGGGTGAATGTTAGCCTCACTCTCACATTAAAAACAATTCTAAGTCCAAATAATTAAATTAATTAAAATCACTAAAGTTAGGATTTAATCCTACCTTTCTAGATTGAGCTTGTTCCTCATGGTTAGGAGTCAGTTTAGGCTTAGTTGGTTGAGAGATTCTCTCCAACTAGTTAGGCTCCTAGATTAGTGTGTCGTTGAGATATTTTCTCAATCATAGTGTCCAAGATAAACGTATTATCTTGAGACCAGCTTCCTCATGTATTTATTTGTACTATTATCATTCTTTGTACATTGGATTGATTAATAATGAGAATGTGAGGAATGTTATAAGGCTGAGGCCTTTTCCGCCATGTCTACTCTGTATACGTCTGATATTTATTTTATGAGTGTGTGTGTTTTATTAATTTATTAGTTTTCTACATTTGTTTATAATCTAAGGAAGATCTTAGCACTACAAACTAATATTCTAAATCAGATCACTTCAGATGAGAGAAAATGAGAGAAGTTTCAAACAATTTTGAATTTCTATGCCACCGAAAGACTTCTTCTTGTAATGATGGTGGACATTGAATGATGTAAGTGGGACGAAATGAGAGGGTACTTTTGTAATCATGAACTTGATATAATACTAACTGACTCTCCAGCCAACTAACATGATTGACCTGACACCAATAACTAATTTATGATAACCAATTTCCCCATGACATGACCTTTTTTGACACAAATATTTACAATGACCCTTTGACTATAAATTTGACTCTTTTGTACAAATACACCTTAGAACATAGTTACCGATCAAACGAGAACTATTACCTCAAAATAGGTACTCAAACCCAAAAATCCCAAAAAAACATGAAAAAACAACCCAAAAACAAAAAGTGTTGATTCTACATCACCATTTTCTTTTTCAAAGTAAATTTTCAATATTTTTTAAAAATAACAGTAAAAACCAATAAAAGCCATTTTGTTTGGTGCAAAAAACACCTTGGAATCGAAAAGTGTTGATGTTGAAATAACGTCTTTTTTTCAAGGTACATTTTCAACATTTTTTAATAATGACGTTAAAAATAAAATACCCTGACTCTGAAAAAACTTTAATTTTCCAATGATTTTCAGGCATGACATTTACGATAAAGTATCACTTCTTTGAAAAGCCTTAAAATTCCAACGATTTTTAAGCATGACATTAAATTTAAAATATCACTTCTTTGAAAAACCTTAAAATTCCAACAATTTTCAAGGAGGGTGCTAAGAAAAAATATTTATAATTGTTTTTAACGATAACATTAAAGATAAAATATTTTTTAAAGGTCGGCGGAGGCGGCTAGTTGGTAAATTCGGACTCGTTAAGACGGTGAGGTCTTGTGCTCAAACCTGAGCGAGGGCCTTGACTAGTCGCGAGGAAAAGTTGAACCTGGGCCAAGCTCGCTCACCTTTTAAGGTCGGTAGAGGCAGCTAGTTGGTAAAGTTGGACTCGTTAAGACAGTGAGGTCTTGTGCTCAAACCTGAGCAAGGGCATTGACTAGTCACGAGGAAACGCTGAACTTGGGCCAAGTCCACTCACCTTTTGGTGAAACATTTCCAGATCAATAGTTCCCAAAGATTAAAAAAGGTGCAGGAACAATGATGAGAGCTATGGTGGAAACGAGGGTTTGAAGCTCAAGGATTCAACAGACCGAGGTACTAACTCTAGAGAAGAACAGGGCCAGAGCGGTAGAGCTCCACAGAAGGGGGCAAACTTTGACCCTACAAATGGAAAACGCGGGGTCCACTAGGACCCCATCATACAAACAAACAACGATGAACAAGAAGACAGCACAAGATGGGGTGCAGATAGCAGGGTATGAAAAGTCAGATCAAGAAAATCCAACCAGTAAGGGGAAGAGAATCAATGAAGGTACTAATACTAAAAAATTGAAGTAAAAGGATGAAAGCAAAAGTACAAAGAGTAGAGACAGCAAGAATCCAACCCAAGGACATTTCTCTCATGGAAACAAACCGGAGAAGGAGCAAGCAGGAGCAGAGGAAGAGGTTCTAAATCAAGATAAAGAGGAACAAGGGGGAACGACGTCAACACCCAACAGAAAAAAGAACCAAGGTCTGTGTAAGCCCAAAGCCACAGAAACCCTAAGGGTTGTGATATCTGATCCGGAGATTGAGTCATACCGGGATCACATGGTCGAACATGCAGTGATATGCAGGTTCATGGGGTTCTGGCCAACAGAACGGGTTCTGTGTCAGTGGATAAAGCAACAGTGGAAACCCAGAGGTGATGTAAGACTGCACTTGGGAGCTAAGGGTTTCTTTACAATTGTTTTTTCCAATTTAGAAGACAAGGATCGGATATTCGATGGAGGGCCTTATTTCTTTGCCTCCGCGGGTCTCTACATAAGGCCATGGAAACCCAACTTTGTACCAGAAAAGGAAACCTTCAAGCAGGTACCAGTTTGGATACGCCTTTTTTCCCTACCGATTGATTATTGGGGACATGCAGCTCTAGAACAAATAGGTAATAAACTAGGGACCTTCATCAAGGCCTCAAAAATGACATTGCAAAAAAGGTATACCTCTTGTGCCGAGATCTGCATGGAAATGGATGTGTCGGGAGCTTTGTATGAGGGCCTATGGCTGGAATAGAGAGACTAGGATTATTTCCAAGCCATAGACTATGAGCAAATCCCGTTCCGTTGCAGAAAATGTCATGAGCATGGTCATTTAATCAAAGAATTCCCACTGAACGAAGCAGCAGGGGATTACAAGGATGGCAAAGGAGAGAAGAACAAGGAAATCTTCCCCAGACCGAAAGCCAAACAGAGAGCAAATAGAAAACACCAAACCAAGGCAAGCATTTCACAAGGCAATATTAGCAATGCTTTTGAAGTTCTGGAAACTGAGACAAAATCAGAGGACAACATTAAAGAACAAGAAACCACGAAAATAAGCATATCTACAACAATGCCAAATTTGAAAGGACCGGAGGTGAACCCTTTGAGTATCATTCCCCAGGTTCAAGAAACAATAGAGGGGGTTGAAGAAGACTCATAAATGTTCACCAGTGAAATCAGGATTGAAGATATGGAATTAAGCGATATAATAAGGTATGGATCTACCAAACATGGTTGAGAACTAGAAAAATAAGGGAATAAAACACATATCGGAAGAGGAGGTAAAGAGAATTAATGACATACTCATAGCATGGCAAAGGGCAGAGATGGAGCTGCAAAACAAGAGCTTGGGCACAGCTAAAGGGCTAGGGGTCCGCACACAAGGATTGCATCAAACCTCCACCAGTTCCAAGCATCGAAAAAAGAGAGGACGAAGGACCAACAATGAGGCATTACAAGAATTGGGACAAATGCTCTTAAATTCCAGTAAGATGAAAGCCCTAGAGGCTTTTTCACTAACCTCCTAAACTCTGTAAAATGAAAGTTCTTTCTTGGAATGCGAGAGGGCTAAACAGCCAAACAAAACAGCATCTATAAAAGAAGAAGGTCCAAAAGGAACAACCAAACATAGTGTTTGTGCAGGAAACTAAATGGTTAAGCAGCACGGTAATCAATATCAGCAAAAAACTAGGTAAACGCATGGAATACTTGGAAACAACTAGCAATGAATGGGAGGGAGGCCTGATCATTCTGTGGAATCCACAAGTAATCCAGCGCCTTTCCTCTGAGGCAGCCAGATCCTACATAGTTATAGAAGTCCAAGTAGTAGGAAACTCTAAGACTTATCTTTGTACCAATGTCTATGGCCCCCAGAAGCTAGAGGCTAAGCTTCTATTTTTAAGAACTTTGCTTAACCTGAAGCTAAGATATCCCCAAGCTAAGGCGATCTTTGGAAGTGATTTCAACATGATCACCACACTCACGGAAAAGAGAGGAGGTATAAGGAAACTCAACAGAGACTCTGAAACTTTCCTAGACTTCATTAAGTCGGCCAATCGAGTGGATGTTTTCCCCATAAGTGGTGTTTTCATGTGGAACAACAAAAGGGGAGGTGAAAAGCAAATATCCTCTCGTCTGGATAGATTTTTAGTAGCAGAAAGTATACTGCTAGAAGGAATCATTGTGGAATCGGATATTCTTCCCAGTGGAGGGTCAGACCACGAGCCCATCACATTGACTGCTGCAATCTAGGGCACTCCTAGAAACAAACCTTTTAGATTCGAAAAATTCTAGCTCACTCCTCCTGAGTTCATTCAGCAAATTGAACAATGGTGGAAAGAACCTTTGGGTATTAAATGTACCAAAATGTATTGGTTACAGGGTAAGCTGAAACACATTAAATCCAAAATCAAAATCTGGAATCATGAAGTCTTTGGGAACATATTCAAAGAAAAAAAGAAACTAGAGGAGCAATTGGAACACTATGTTGCCAACAAGAGGAAACACTTTGGAAGCAAAAATCTCAAGTTTAGTGGCTTAAGGAAGGAGAACAAAACATGAAATTCTTCCATAGATCAGCGATTAACCACAGAGGAGCCAACAAAATTCTAAGCCTTAAAGATGAACAGGGAGCCACGATACAGACACATCAAGAGATCTCCAACCTTCTTACAACACATTTCATCATAATAGCTCAAGAACCTGGGATTAACAGAAAGGAGGCCATTGACGAACTTACTCCCTCAATTCCCAAGCTAATTACGGAGGAGCAAAACTTAGCTTTAACTCGAGAAATTTCCCTGGAAGAGGTGGAAGAGGTCGTAAAAGAAATGCCTAATGATAAAGCACCTGGGCCTGATGGATTTACCATCGACTTTTATAAATCTTGTTTGGGAGCTAGTCAAAACAAAAGTCTGGGAGGTAGTGGAGGATTCCCAGCTCTCCACCTCAATCCTCAAGTCCCTCAATTCTACCTTCCTTGCCCTTATTCCAAAGGAGGAGGAAGTTAACACACCCTCAAAGTTTCGTCCAATTGTGCTATGCAATGTCTTATACAAGATTATTTCCAAAGTCATAGCCAATAGAATGAAACCCATACTTCCAGGCATTATTTCGGAAGAGAAATCAGGCTATGTAGAGGGGAGACAGATTTTGGACAACATCTTACTAACACAAGAGATGATTCACACATTTCAAACGTGGAAGAAAGCAGGTATGATGATGCAACTAGACCTGTCAAAGGCGTATAATAAGGTTAACTGGCACTATCTGGAAGCAATATTGAAAGCCTTTGGCTTTGCTGAACAGTGGATAGTTTGGATCCTAGCTTTGGTCAAATCCACAAAATTTTCAATACTGGTTAATGGAGCCCCTACTATCCAGTTCTCTCCTTCGCGAGGTCTATGGCAGGGTGATCCTTTATCCCCCTTCTTTTTCGTGATTTTAATGGAAGGTTTAAGAAGACTAATCCAAAAAGCTAAAGAGGAAGGAGTTATTGAAGGACTTTAGCCCTTGCCCTCAATTCCAGCAACTACTCACCAACAATTTGTTGATGATACAATGTTGCATGGCACTCCCTCAGTTAAAGAAGCTTTGGGATACAAAAGTATTCTCAGTCTCTTCAGCAGGGCCTCGGGTATGGAGCTAAGTCTCTCAAAATCTTCTATCTTCTTTTTTAATACACACATTACTGTTCAAAAAAATCTTTCCACCATCCTAGGCTTCAGACGAAGTAGCCTCCCCTTGAGATACCTAGGAGTTCTGTTAACGGACAAGCTGTGGCAAAAATTGCACTGGGAAAAGATTTTAGCAAGCCTAGAAAAAAGATGTCATCATTGGACCCACAGAGCCCTTAACTTCGCAGGAACATTGGTCTTAACCAAAGAAGTCCTCTAGGCCATTCCACAATACATGCTTTCCATTCTTTTAGCTCCAAAGGGAGTGCTGCAGAAGATAAGGGTCATCCAAAGGGATTTTCTCTGGTCGGGTAATTCAGAGAAGAAGAAATGGTCGCTAATGGCATGGAATAAGTTGTGCAAACCTAAACATCTGGGAGGGTTGAACCTGCAGGACCCATCCATGGTTAACCGTGCCTGCGGTGCAAAATTATGGTGGAGGTGGCTGAAAGAACCTAAATTACCATGGGCCAAACATTGGAAAGAAAAGTACGCTCAAAATCACAGACTACAGAACTTAATCCGAATGCAAGAAACTCCAGAAGGCTCACCAATTTGGAACCTAGTGAGAAACAACTGGCACATAATCCAAAAGCAAAGTTTTGGGAAATTTGTGATGGAAAAACAGCCCTTTTCTAGGAAGATGCATGGCAGCAACTCCCCAAGCTAGAAAGCCCTGAATTCTTAGATATCCAAATAAGCAACCAAGAGATAGGGAGAACCACAGCGAATCAATATTGGAAGCCTAATGAAAGTGACTAGATGTGGAGAACATGGTTATTCAATGAGACAAATCATCTGACCGAAGTAAACAGCAGTTTAAAGGACCTGCGAACACAGCTAGCCAAGAGAAGGATAAGGAAAGCAAGGGATAGTGACCAATTACACTGGGGAAAGCTTGAAGGAGGCAAATTCATGCTTAGAGAAGCCAGAACACACATAGAAGATACTGAGCATGAAGAAAAAGTCAAATGGCATAGCAAAGTTTGGGACGCCCAACTTTGGCCGAAGATCAAAACATTCGTATGGATCCTAATGCATAGAAAAATGCTAACTTGGGAGAATCTCCAGAAAAAAGGATTCATAGGTCCTTCTCGTTGCCCCATGTGTGGAACGGAAGAGGAAACCATGAATCACCTCTTCAACACCTATGATTTGGCAGAGAGCATATGGAATTGGGCAGAAACCATTCTTCAAAGGACAGATCGGGTTAGGAATTCAACTCAAGAAACAATCGAGAATTGGAGCGGTAATTTCTCCAATACCCAATTGGTTAATACCATTTGGAAACTCATACTAGGGTTCATAGCATGGACAATTTGGAAAGAAAGAAACCGGAGAGTTTTCCTAAATGAAATTAGAGGCATAAACCACATAAAAGATACAATTCTTCAAAATATCAAGCAAACAGTTCTCGCCAAAGGAAGAATGGAACAGGACAAAAACATCTCTAGTTCGGACTTACAGATTCTGAAAGCTTTTGACATTAACATGGGAACCTTCATGTCTTCTTCGAATCGTCAACAGGAGCTAAATACCAGTGTGAATACCTGGACTCATCTGCCAACAGGCCTCCTCAAACTCAATTTTGATCGAGCCTCCAGGGGAAATCCGGGACCTGCTGGTATTGGAGGTGTTCTTAGGGATATCAAAGGTGAAATTCAGTACATTTATAGTCAAGCGCTAAGTGAAGGGACTAATAACGAAATGGAATTTGCAGCGCTAGAGCAAGGTTTGAGAATTCTCAAAAGACTGAAAGCTGGAGCCACCGTGGTGGAAGGGGACTCTCAACTGGAGGTTACGGCAGCAAGAAGATTGTATACCAGAGCCAAAACAAGTAAAGTCACACGACACTGGAGGCTTGCCAAGGTAACAGAGATGATTGCAGAACACCTATCATGCCTGACAGTTTAATTTTTCATGCAGTTAGATGCAAGGCCAATACAGTGGCAGATCACTGGGCAAATTATGGAATTGATAATCCCTCTGCCAACTTGGACACCTGTTGGCAGGAAATCACATGCACGGCGCTAAGAAATAGGTGCACTCTTCTTTTGAGGCAGGACATCATTTAACGAAAGAAGAGGCTAAGGGGTACGAAGATCTTCCCCTTATGTGGAGAATGACTTCACCCAATCGAAGGGACTTGAGGATAAGTGGTTGGCAGGCTAAGGGAGTAAAAGGAAGGAAATAGCATTCAATTTACAAGTACGTAGGGATAGTTCCAAGGAGTGCAACAAACAAAAATTATGGGTACCGTTGGCATCAAAACACAAAAGAAGACACTTGGCACTCAACGAAATGGTTCAAGCGTGGCAGACTTAATAATAAGGATTCGACTTATCAACAAAAATGTGAAAATTGAAGCAGCAGTTATTATGAATGGACATACGATCATAAGCCGACGAGATGGGAAGCCTTAAGCGATTCATGGTTTCCCTCTTCTATAACTACAATCTCCAAATGCAAGAGCAATGCACTACTCTCCAACGGCAATCAGCATAGTTTCAATTGTGTTTTCAGAAGGTTTCGTATCTCTGTTCTCTGCCATAGAAGAATGGCACGGGAGGGTAGTCAAAATGCCTTAGCCAATAAAGACCTGCAGAGTGCTCAGGAGGCTTATGAAACAAGAACTTCCCTTAAGGAAAAGCGCAAAATTGAGGAACTGGAAGCAATTGCTTCAAAAGAGGAAGAGAACCTGGAGGAACAAGAGCTGGAAAAGGAGATGGAATGGGTCCAGGATCCCGGCACGGCTACCACTCGGGCAACCCAATTTGTTCGCACACAGGCGAAAATGTGGCGCATGAAGACAATTTTAGCAAAGGCTATTAGTATGCAAGGAGAATATCTTAATCAGGCTCATCAAGCCATCTCAGTTTTATCCGCGAATCATACGGCTGTATTGGAAGCCCTGGATTTCAAACTCAGTTCTCTGGAGCAGCAATTTGGCAATATCTCCAAAAAGATGATTGTGTTGTTTAGTCTTTTGAGGCACACTATTTGCCAGGATTCCTCTATTGTGGCGGAGGGTGCGGAGGAGGCCACGAGAACCATCCAGGGGAAGCATTCATCTCAGCGCCCACCTCTGCTCGGTAAAGCCACTACTTCGGCCAACCAGGATACCACCACCGAGGATTATGTCATTCTCAAGCTGTAATAGCTTGCTGTGGCAATCTCAGTTTGCTTTTGATTTTCAACACTTATTTTGTTTATGTTTCACAAGTTTACTGGTCACATAGTTGTTTCTCTGTTTCTCATGTTAACTGCTCTTCTACATGGTTTATCTTTGTCTATCTTAGAGGACCATATGGTCTGCTTTATCTTTGTTTTCCAGATGCTGAGATGGATTTTCTATTTTGCTGGCCACAACCGTTCTCTGTGCCACCCTGCATGGTGTGCCTTGGGGTCATTTTGACAGTCTGTACGGATGTTAAGCATTGTAATCGAGCAAGGGTGTCTCTCTTTAGTCTGCACGAGCAGACCTTTTTGTATTCTATGTATTCTATGAATTAATATGAAATGTTGATTTACAAAAAAAATTAGATAAAACATTTTTTGGCGATGGCATGGAGAGAAGTTGAGGATTGCATGCAGCCCTAGTTGCTGCTGCAGCTTACAACACGAGTAGCATTTGTTGCACCACAGTGGCCTTTGCTGCTGAGGTCAGAACGATAGGAATAGGAAGGTGAGATCACAAATTTAGAATTCGGTAGGTAGCTACTACCCCAAATTGTATTGGCCCTCAGCGGCCACCTACTACTGGGGTTTGAGCATCATGAATCCAACGGAGGATGAAGATCATCATCACACGGATCTTCAGCAAGAATCAAAAGTAACAGAAAAAGCCTTTGCTTCCCTCATCTCTACAATGGGTCCAGCAAAGAACAGACTGTCAGTCTCAAAGTTTGTCAAAAGAATGGAAGAAATACCAGAAATATCTCTCCCTCCAGCACTCCCAAGAAAAGCAGCACTCTCTCTGGTAGAACAAGGATTAGTAGGGCAGTTTACTGGGTTGTGGCCATCACCCAGGACTGTGCAAAATGGCTAGAAAGAAACTATGTTGCATCAATATCTGGGAAGATCTCAATCAGATTCTGTGGAAGAGGTTACTATACCTTCCACTTCGAAACCAAAGAGGATTGCGATCTGATATTTAGGAATGGTCCATATTTTATGGATACAAGGGGACTGTATCTGAACAGATGGACATCGGACTTTGATCTAGAAATGGATGTCCCAATATGGGTAAGATTGTTGCATCTTCCTCTCCACTGCTAGGGAGATGATTCAGTTAGAGCTATAGGAAACACAGTCAGGAAATACATAGATAGATGTGAGCCTAAAGAAAACATACATGCATGCGCCCGAATCTGTGTGGAAGCGGATCTAGGAAAAGGTATACCATAAGCTATCAAAATAAAAGTGGATTAGTGGACGCACATACAACAGTTGGACTATGAGAAAATCCCCTTCAAATGCAAGGTATGTCATGAATACGGTCATTTTGAAAATAGATGTACAAAAAATAAAGAAAATGAAAGTGAAAAGATTGAGGAACCTGAAAATAAATGGGAACAGGTCAAACGAAAGAAGATAGCCAACAAACAACCAGTCCAGCACTCCTCTTAACCCACACAATCTGCTGAAGCTCAGCTAAAAGTAAACTTAGCTAGGCATAACCCCTTTGACCCACTGCTCCCATCAGATGCCCCTTCCCCTGGATCCAAATCTAGATCTAGATCTTCGTGCTCCCCAACCCCCCAGCGGTCCCCCCTCTACCCCAGAGATTCAACTCACCTCTCTCCCCCTCCCTCGGTAGACAGGATATTAACCAAAAAACAAGCTAAAGAAGCATTCCCAAATGCAGAAAACCAACAAAAAGTTGGAAGAAAGACAAATAAAGAAATAAGGGATGAAGCAACAACAAAAGAAATGGCCCTAGGAACACAACAACCTATGGACACTTATCTAGGGAAAACTACAGGAAATATAGAGAAAATCCAGCATAAGGGGAAAGGAGCCATGCACCACCCAACAAGTAAATAATGATAATAGTCTCCTAGAACTACAGAGGAATGGGGACACCTTTTAAGGAAAATGCAACAAGAGACATCTTGACAAAAGAGAACCCAAATATCATTATGATCCAGGAGACAAAAGTAAACAACCAAGAATCAGAAAAACTCAAAAAAAAATTAGGCAATATGAAGGAGAAGCAATCCAGGCAACAGGAGCATTAGGAGGCATATGCACAATCTGGAAAAAATGAATATGGGAACTAATGGGGAACAAAACAAGGCAGCACTGTATTTTAACGGATCTTAGGAGGATCAACACAGAAGAGAAATACAGGGTGATAAATATATATGCCCCCAACCACTATAAGGAGAAAGAACAATGTTGGGCAACAATAAAGGAAGTATTACAAGAAGCTCAAGCTGGAAAAATAATTTTAGGAGGAGATTTAATTCTGGTTAGAAGCATAGAGGAAAAGTTTGGAGGAAACTATCAAGCAGACCCCTCCAGGAACTCTTTAGAAGAAATAATGGAACAATATAGCCTTCTGGATATTCCTCCAAATAATGGAAAATATACCTGGAACAACAAGAGGATGGGTAAAAGTAACATAAAAGAAAGACTGGACAAAATCCTGATTCAAGAAAACATAGCAACTATGTACAGCTCTATCAAATTCAAAATCATTTACACCACAACTTTTGATCATAAACCAGTTGTAATAGCAATGGGAAAAATGGAAAATCAAGGCCCGTTCCCGTTTAGGTACAGCTCAATCTAAGACAGCAACATAGAAATCAGCGAATTAGTTAAAGCAGCACGGGCACCAAGAATATCAGGCTCACCACAGTACATATGGGAGACAAAAATAAAAAATGTAAGAACCAAGCTCAAGGAATGGAAAAGGTTAAATGAAAAAAAAAAAAAGAGCTACAACAGAAAATGGACAGCATGCAGGCTGAAAAAAATGTAAAGAAGAAAGCAAGCAAGACTACCTGAAAGAGAAAGAAATATTCTGGGAGATATATAGGGAAAACAGGAAAGAGGAGGAAGAGGCTAGATTGAAATCTAGAAGTCTCTAGCTCAAGGCAGGGGACAAGAATACGTCCTTTTTTCACAACAGTATGAAAATCAGAAGAGCTAGAAACCAGATAGAAAAAATACAAGTGGAAAATCAAGAAATCAAAGGAGCGGAAGAAATAAAAAAAGCACCCCACAAGCACTTCGAAAACTTACTGTCATCAACGGAGGAAATGGCAGAATACAAAGAAATTTTGCAGCATACAAAGAAGAAAATCAAAAAAGAACAAATCAAAGACTTGTGCAAGGATCCCACGAAAGAAGAAATTGTGGTGGCCATCTAGAGCTTGCATCCGAACAAAGCGCCTAGGCCAAACGGATTCACAATAGCTTTCTACAGAAATCATTGGCATACAATCAGAAATGATTTCTTAAGAATGGCAAAGAGTGTTTAAAAAAAAAAATGGGCAGCAACACAAGATCTTCCTAGCTTGCTTTGGTTCCAAAGGAAGCAAACCCCTCCACCTTCAATAGGTTCCGGCCCATTTCTTTGTGCAATTCCTCCTACAAGATAATAACAAAAATAGTGGCGAATAGAATAAAGAAGTGTTGCACCTAATTATCTTGGAAAATCAAGGAGGGTTTGTCCCAAACAGACAAATCATTGACAATGTCATAATAGTTCAGGAAGTGGTCCATTCCAGCATCTTAAAACAAGAAAAATGTATGATAATCAAACTAGATATGGCTAACGCTTTCGATAGAGTCAGCCACCCATATCTAATGGTTGTACTACAAAAACTGGGCTTCTCAAAGGAAATAATAGAAGTTATACGAGAATGCATATCCAATCCCTGGATTGCCCCCCTCATCAATGGAAGACCAAGTGAATTTTTTCAAAGCACAAGAGCCCTCAGGCAAGGCTTCCCTTTATCACCATTTCTTTATATAATAATGGCAAAAACTCTTAGTAGAGCTTTGGAAACACAGAGGAAAGAAAGAACTATTATAGGGCTGAGAAAAGAAAAAAGAATAAAAACCATAAATCATTCCTTGTTTGCATATGATACATTGTTGATGGGAGGAGCATCAACAATTATAGCAAGAAGATTCAAAAAAATAATGGATGCATTTCAACAGGTGTCAGGTGGACTTCTGAATAACACAAAATGCAGGATATATGGGTGGAACATCCCACCAAGGACTATGCAAAGAATCTCCCAAATCATGGAAATCCCAGCGCATGAAAATTGGAATCACTTCCTCTATCTGGGATTGCCAATATCAAAAGAGAGCATGAAGGCAGAAATATGGACAAAACAAATTGGGAAAATGCAAGACAGGATAAAGAGTTTGCGAATGATGTGGTTAAGTATGGCTGGAAGGGTGATATTAATAAAGGCTCTCCTTGTTGCATTACCAATATATCAATATGCTCTAATCATTGCACCAGCAAGTGCTCATAAGCAGATGGAATTAATTCTAAGAAGTTTTATCTGGTAGGGTGGAAAGCAGGAAAATAAAAAGTTCAGTCTGGTGAGGTGGGAACAACTAGTGCTACCATATGAACAAGGAGGCTTGTCTATTCGAATGTCTGGGCTCATGAATATAGCCCTAGGAATGAAAATTGTTTGGAGACTCATAACAGGCAAAGAGAGCTGGTGGAAAATAGCTTTCATAAATAAATATCTGAATGGTTCCAAGGAGAATCTGCTAAGTGGAAACATCCCAATAAGACAAAGAACCCAAGTATGGAAGCTAGTCAAAAGAGTCATTCCAACAATGAGAAGTCACATTTCCAAAACTCCAGGGAATGGGAAAAAAATATCGGTTTGGGAAGATAGAATCATGGGAAAAGATCCAATACAGGATCACCTGAAAATGGATGGCATTCAAGAGTGGATGAGAGGGAAAGGCTTTAATACCTTACATTCAATCTCCCTGTGGAATCAGAAGGAATGAGAGGAATGGAAAAGGCCAGCAATCCCAACAAACATGGAAGGACAATGGAACAAAATCAAGCAGCATCTAAAGGGGGCAGCACCAATTCACCGCCAAGAGGAAGACAATTATCTTTGGGACCCAAGTAATGGGCAATATACAGTTAAAAATGGATATAAAATCCTCCAAGATCAAACCAATCAGCAAGATTGGGAACCATGGAAAATAGCATGGAAATCTGAAAGTTTGCCTATGACAAAAATCTTCATTTGGACACTATTAAAAGGAAATATCCTGACTGACGAAAACCTTAAAAAAATAGGACTCCAAGGACCATCAAGATGCCCATTATGCCAGCAAGTAGAAGAAACCATTCAACATTTATTTCAGGAGTGTAAATTCTTAAGAGAATGCTGGGAGCAGCTCTTGAGCCCGCTGGAAGTAAACATAGACTATGGTAAACCACTGCCAGAATTTTTCAAAATTCTAGAGAAAGCCTACCCATATGCAATAAAGAAGAAAGTCACAATTATAAGAATCTGGAAATGCATTCCAACAGTCCTATGCTGGCAAATTTGGCTGACTCGGAACAAGTGCATATTTAAAAACCAAAATCCTAGAATTGGAAAAACATTATCAAAAACATGGGGATTAACTTCAAAAATATTCAATGAAAAAGGAACTGCTTCAATGGATTATAGTATCCTTCAACAAGAAGAAAGAGAATGGCTCAGCAAGGCCATAATAGATAACAAAGGTAAAAAGGGGCAGAGAAAAGAAAGCTCAAGGAAAATTTGGAAACTGAGAATTAATGAAGAAGAAATAGAAAGTTGGAAAAGACTACGAAACATATACTATTTGCAATTTGATGGAGCCTCCAAGAATAATCCTAGAAAGGCAGGAGCAGGTGGGATAATTTTTTATCCAAGTGGAAAAAAAATTGTCACATATGAAAGGCGATTGGGACATATTTCAAATAATAAGGCGGAAGCTTATAGCTTGCTCATGGGGACAAAAATAATTAGAAAAAGAGGAATTCAAAATCCAGTAATCCTAGGAGATTCAGCTATTATAATAGAGGCAATGATCCGAGCCAAAAGTCCAAGCAACGAGTTTATGAGTAGAATTATCAAAAGAATAAGAAGAAACTTAGAAGACACTGGTAATGTCACTTTCAAGCATATACTGAGGCTTCACAATCAGCAGGTGGATTTCCATGCAAATCAAGCAGTAGAAATGAACAAAGGAAGAGTTCAAGAGAACAATGAAGAATACAACCACTATGTGCCATAAGATCAATATGAATTTGAAAAGATTAAAGTATGGGGGTAAAAAAAAAAAGGGACGAAGCAAGAAAAATCATGGAGAAAAAACAAAAACAAAACAAAACAAAAACAAAACAAAACAAAAACAAAAACAAAAAAACAAAACAAAAACAAAAACAAAAAAACAAAACAAAACAAAACAAAAAAACAAAAATAAAGCAGATCAAAAAAAAAAAAAACATACATTCCAAAGAGATCTCAGAAATTCATGGACAGGCTGAGGAAAAAACAAGGAAAAAAGGAAATTCAAATTAACACTGCCAGAAACTATAATCCAAGTCACAAGGCATTTGAGAAAGCAAAACACAGCTCAGAAGAAAAGCGAGCCAGAAAGGGAAAAAGCGTGCAAGTGTCAATCTCCAAGTTCAATGCATGGATGGGCAGGTTCGATTATACGTATGAAGGTAAAGTGTATGACAGAGAGCGGATAGGAGAGCGCCCTGCATTCTGGAACCCGGCGACTGGCCCTTGATATCTTCTACCCCAGCTCTATCGAATTTCAACTAATCTCAGCTCGTTCCACTCTTCCCTCTTCTCGCAGGCATCCTCACATTCTTCAAAGCCCGCTCAGCTTCATTCTCTTCCTCTAATCTACGTAGTAAGCTCTACGCACTCAGTACTGCATCCTCTCCCACTCGCATTTTACCTGCCAGTTCATTTATCTCCTAGTCTATTGTTTGTGATTGACCAGCCTCGAACTATAAATTCTGGGTGCATCTGCAGCTTGCCCCTTGTTGAACAGCCTTTGCCATCCATCTCTCAGCTCCCATCGCTGAGTGGATCTACTGCATACTACATTCCTTTCCAAAAATGCAGGCCCTCTATCCTTTATCACCCTCAGCGGCAATCTCCACAGCAACTCAAAAAGTCCAGAGCAAAGGCCATCAAATTAGAGCAAACAAAGGATCATGGGAGCGCAAGCAGCTACTGCAAAGCAAATGGAAATAACAGTCAGATGGAGTCTAAACCCATTAAGAGGGCAGCCAGGAACGACTCATGCCCAGCATGCAAAGGAAACGAGGCCATGATTCATTGGCTGGAGCAGTATCTGAAAGATCTAAGAAGTGAAATGAGAATGGAGTACAACTTTCAGAAGCAAAATATGGCAGTGCAACAACATGATATAAAGGATCTGAAAACCAAGTGCAAGCATCTGGAGGAAGCAGTAGAATACTACGAGCAATAATATGAGTAGTAAAGGAGAAAACTCAGTCAACAACAACAACATGATTGAAGCACCCCAAGAAAACTCAGTCAACAAGCCATAAATCCAATGAGAATTTATGTTATGTAAATTTGTTTTCTTAGTAGGTCAATACGTCCGGTAGTATACTGGAATATTTAAAAGAATCTATGAAGTTTGGGAATTAAGCACAGGAGAAGGGACTACGCTCTCGTCTCGTTGCTTTTTTTACTACCGCAATATAGCTGAATGTAATAGGAGCTTGCTCCACAAACTGTTTTGGTAATATATCACCTAACCAACCTTGTTAAAAACAAAAAAAAAAAACAAAAAAACATTAAAGATAAAATATCATGACTTAGAAAAATATTAAAATCTTAACAATTTTTCAATCATGGAATTAAAACCAAAGATTATGACTACAAAACAATCTTAAATTTTCAAAATATTTCAAGCATGACATCATGGAAAAATTTTATGACTAAAAAACTTAAAAAATGAACACGTGAATGAAAGAGTTATTATACCAAGAGTAATTTTTTTAAATGCTAAATGTATAGCGATTTTGGAATCTTAGCCTAAGACAACTTGATACATTGCAAAAAAAATTAAAAATCAACTATCAAATTGACATGCAGTGTAGGTGAGCTCAATCCATTGTAATGAAAACTTAAAGACCAACCATGAAATTAACATATTGTGGGGTAGACTTGATTCATTATAACGAAAAAAATAAAATCAACTATCAAATTGCACATAATGGGATCAGATTGCTAGATAAGCATCGACACGGACCCTACAAAAGAAAACAATATAAAAAAAAAAAAAGTACACAAAGTCTGCCTACACAGATACATCCAGGAAGGGATGGAGTTCCTCAACATCTCCTCGCTCGGCACGACGTACCGATACGCTGTCAAAATCGAGCAAAAGTTCAAACAAAAGAAGCGAGACTTTGGATCTGCAAATCCGAAGCCCAAAGGACAAAGCCAAGGCGGGGTGACCCAAGACAACTCGTCGAAGCTGCAAGAAAAGAACAACACCACAAAGCCGAAGAAGGACATAGGAAAGTGGTGTGAGTTCCACAAGAGTCCCACTCATAACACAAGTGAGTGTCAGACCAAGCAGTTGCTGGTGGTCGAGTTGAAGGTTTCTGAACCAGATGCATGTTCTGACCCTGAGCCAGAACCCTACAAGAGGAATGGCAAAGGGAAGCAGATCATTGATGCAGATCCCAGTGCCACTATTGCCATCGCCAAGATCCAGAAAAATGAGCCCGAAGATCCAGAGGATGGGGAACGTATTTTCCACTCACATATGTGGGTGAAGGGTTCACCGCTGCAATTCATTGTCGACAGTGGCAGCCAAAAGAACCTTGTTTCAGCAGAGGTCGTGAAGCGGTTGGGCCTACCGACTACACCACACCCGCAGCCATACAGTGTCGGGTGGATTCATGAAGGACGAGATCTCAAAGTCCGCCAACAGTGCCGCCTTCCCTATAGCATCAAGCCCTTCACAAACGAGGTATCGTGTGATGTTACACCTCTGGATGTTTGTGATGTACTATTAGGCCAATCGTACTTGTGGAGGCGACATGCTCTGTATGAGTCAAGGCCTTGCGCTATCATTATTTCTTTGAGTGATTCATTATACAGGATACCAGAGGTAGCCCCACCTACTGCCACCTCTTTGTTCACTGCTAAGAAACGCAGCAAGCTCATCTCCCAGACTAGGAAATTCATCTCTCTGATTCGCTCCCAAAGTAAGGGGAAGATCGTCACCGCATCCATGACCCCCACAAAGGGTTCCTCACCCACAGGGATACCACACAAGTTTCAAGTGGGCAACAATGTTTGGTTATATCTGCAGAAACAACACCTTACAAGAGCCCATCAGAAGCTCAGACCACTCCAACATGGTCCTTACAGCAGTACCAAGCCTGTGGGGAACAATGCTTTGGAGCACAACATTCTTCCATTCCTTCGCCTGCACCAAGTGTTCAATGTGGACCTTCGTCAACCATGCGTCCCACCATTACTGGACACATCAGAAAGTGCAGAACAAGTTCAGCAGATGGAGGAACTCAACGCAATGGGGACCATTGCTTCCTAAGGGGCGAGGAATGATCCAGGTGGACGTTGGTGGCCACCCACCTATCCCATTTGGATCCCCACAATTGTCTCTTTCAGTTTTTCAGTTTCTGTAATTGTAGCACAAATTACTATTTTTAGTAGTTTTTCAGGTCCAATGTATGGAATTTGATTCCTTTGGTCTTTAAAAGCTCTGATCAGGACACCTCTTCCATTCAAAGTACCATCGCGAATTGGAGAATGGTCTTCTTCCCCCATCCTTTGGTTAACCGCGCATGGAATTTAATTTCTGGTTTGATCTGCTGGGCTCTGTGGAAGGAACACAACGTGAGAATCTTTTGCGGCCTCTCCATCCAGGAGGAATTCATTATCACGAAGATCAAAAGCGGGCTCCGCGAAACAGTGACTTCTCTACCCACTCAAACTGTCAAAGCTCCTCCCACCCTCCGCGAAGTGAGAATTCTCTCAACGCTGGATCTCCTTCATATCAAGGTCCACGAAGTCATTCCCCTCCCCAGGCATGATAATAAAAATAACACATGGCAGTCGCCAGAGCAGTTCAAGCTCAACTACGATGCCGCAGCTAAAGGGAATCTGATCCCAACAAGTTTTGGAGGGGTCTTCAGAAACTCTAAAGGCGAGATAATCTGGATTTATGAGGGCAATATAGGTTCAGCCACCAACAATTTTGCTAAACTTCATGCCCTGGAACATGGCACCGCCATAGCACACAACCTAAACCTTAGTCCTTTGATAGTTGAAGGAGATTCCACACTCGCTACCCAAATTGGAAAAAAAACTTCAGCAAGGTACATGGTGGAAAAGATCTCGAAAAATTGGTGCCTAAACAAAATAATACAACGGATCAAGTAGGGAATTGGCAGCATGACAAACCTCCACTTTAAAGCAACTAGAAGGAAATGAAATAAATTCGCGGTAGACTAGCGAATGAGGGTATAGTTGGTACCCTACGCCTGAAGTCCCGAGCATGGCAAGAATTGGAGGAAGGGGAACTTCGTCAGTAATGCGCATCAATCAATGAAGAAGATGAAATTAAAACCCATTTGAGACGAAATTGTGATGAACCTCGTGACCTAATTTCAGATCTTGTCTCATTATATTTTCGGAGATATGAACTAAGTAAGTTAGGGTTTTTGCAGGCTCCCGAATTGGATTGCAAACAGATCACCTTGGGAAAATCGTCATAACTTTCTCTCTGGGCATCTGATTCAAATTTCGTAAAAAGTGATAGAAAGAAGACGGACTTTAGTTTGTTGGGTATCGTTTTCATAACCTAAAGTCAAAACAATGACACGTGGCATGTCGTACAAGTTCGCTCTACTGAACCAGTCTATAATTAGGTCATCGCGGGAGATTGGGCATAACTATTTCTTCAGGAATCAAATTGAGATCAGACTTTTGGGGTTGGGAAGAAGACACAGAGGGCTATCACATATCAAAATTTCAAAACTTGGAGACCCAAAATTACAGAGTTACAGGCATTTCAAGATAGATCTCATACAAAGCGTTAAAAAAATAGTTTGAAGAAAGTAGTTTTAAGTGATTCAAAGGGCATTGTGAAGCATAATTATTATTCATTGATAACTCGAAGAAAGAAAATGGAAACACCTCGTAAGCAACCTCAAATATCTACCATGACACATGAAGTAGAGGAAGAAATGCAACATGATATATCAAAATTACGAGACCAAGTGCAACAAATTTCGCTCTCACAAAAAGTAACTTAAGCTAAGATGGATGGTTTAAAAAATGGAATGGAAGCTAATATGGATGGCATGGAAGCTAATATGGATGGTATAGAAGCAAAACTTAAAGGTAACATGAAAGATTTGAAGATAGATTTGACAAAGTTGCTACAAGAAATGCTTACTAGTGGCGAAAGGGTAGTAAAAGAAACTCGTGATGAGAACAAAAGAAATTTTAGTCATGATTTCATAGACTCTAAAATTGGATTGAAGACGCACCATGTTCCAAAAATCGATATGAGGAAGTTTGATAGCAAGGATCCTGTAACATGGATACTACAGATGGGGCAATATTTCGATCTCCAATGTGCAAAGTACACAAAAGGTATGCATTGCAACCTTATATTTGGAACTGAATCAGTTTGTATGGTATCGAAGGCTTTGCTCTCGTAAACAAATTGTCAATTGGGAATTTTTTATGGAAGAAATGATAGCACATTATGAGACTAAAAAAAGCAACACCTTTTTTAGCCAATTGATAAATCTCAAACAAAAGGGTTCAATGGTGGAGCACATTGAGGATTTCCAAAAATTGAATATAAGGGTAAAAAATATTCTAGAGGAGCATAGGATTGATTTGTTCATAGGGACTTTAAAGGATAACATCCAACATGAGGTTCGCCTTTGGGAACCTAATTCATTGGAGAAGGCATTGAGGTTGGCAAGAAAAATTGAAAGCAAAATTACAGCAACAAGGAAGCCTACCACTCACAACTATAAAGATGGAAGTGTTGCTGCCCCTAGCCTTCCTGTTATGAAACCAGCGCACAAAAAGATAGAAATGATAGATCAACGCCTTAGAATTCAGCCTCTTTGAGGGGGAAACCTCCTTTACATTACACAAATGAATGATTCTTTGATGATACAAATGAAACGACCTTCTTTCTATATATAGGAGTCTAAGGGGTCATAATATAATTAGAGCCGACATAACAATAATAATGTAAGTGCACAATAATAACAATAGTGAGCTTCTATGGAGCACAATAGCAACAATGGGCACTACATGGGTACATCAATATAATAAGGGGGTTGTACTAATAAAAATAATGGGTTACCCTAGTAGTATAGGGGCCTAACATGCCCCTCTCCTTCAAAAAGTGTTGTCCTCAACGCCTGAGTACTTCTTGATGCTTCTGTATAAAATTCTTGTCCTCCGATGTGGAATGTTCAGCGGGTAAGTTCTCCCACTTGATGAGATACTCTGAAATTGATCGATTTCGTAGCTGTCGGGTTCTTGTTTCTGTGACTGCTCTAGGTTCCAATATGTTTTTTCCTTCCTCTTCAATTTCTGGCAATATTGTTTGAATTGGGATCTTTCGCAACTTTCGAATAAGTGGCCATACTTCTTCGTCCTTCTTCCATTCATCCCTTGCTTCATATATCCAATCTAGTTGGATAATAGAAATAGCACAAAACAATGCTTCCACATCCTCATCAAATGTAGGTTTTAACCCCGTACAGAAATTACCTGCATATGAATTCTAAATCACAGGAAAAATAAAAATGCGAGAGCATAACACATAAAACACATATACACACAGATTTCCCACTGGATCTCAAAATCGAGACTACCAGCTTGATTTTTCATTATGTTCCTTTCAATGTTACAATACATATTTATACATGCCGAAGCATCCAATACCATGGACCGAAAAACCATCACGTCCAATACCATGGACCAAAAAAAAACCATCGGATCCACTACCATGGCCCGAAAACCATCGCGTCCAAAAAACATGTGCGAAAATCATGCACAAAACCATAGGTGGGTCCGCCCAACCTAACATAGGGTCCAAAACCAAAATTTTCCAGAGCGCTGCCCCGGACCCCATAAAGTGGGGTTACGGGTACCCCTCAAACCCCCTGTTAACTATGTGGAAAGAATATAACACAACCCAACAATCTCACACTTGTTGTTTTCTTTCCATAGAGGGCCACAGGAGAGCTTAGTCATTTTTCCAGCCCTGAAACGCCCATTGTTTCTCTACACCAAGAGAACTTCTCAGAGCTCACAAATTTTTTCAATGCATCTGCAGTATTCTTCAAAGTGTCCACCTTTACCAGCAATACCTTTTGGTCTTCTATCATATCCCTCTCAAAGTGATACTGAACATCAATGTGCTTTGTCTTTGAATGATAAGCAAGGTTCTTTGCCAAGAAAATT